>APFE031649222.1:92805-108075 GCA_000404065.3 Pinus taeda | reverse complement strand
GAGAATAGACTCTCCCAATTTCAGGATTAGTTTCCACCAACTCTCCTTCTCCTAATTTGAGCCTTGATCTAGTGAGCATTCACAGCTAAACCAACACAAGCTTGTCTAACCTTACAACCTAGAGCTCTGATACCACTTGATTTGATAATCACCCTATAAGTGACCTCAGTTGAAGATTTGTTAAACAAAAAGGTATTACAGACTCATGTGCTAGTGTGTGTTCTGTGCTATTCAAGCAACGGATCAATCAGATTGCCAATGCACAGACATTTAAATGGAAAGACAACAGAGAAATACAATAAGAAACACAAAGACACAAACAATTTTTAATAAGGAGTTCACCCTATTCTCCAGGGCTACGTCTCTGGTCCAGCTTCAGTGGTGGCCTTGTTTTATTGTGTCTCACAACAGAGAAATTACAATACAGGGACTCAATATGAGTTCTCCTAATAGCATATTTTGCTTGGCAGGGTGGTTCTTGGATTCCCCAAGCCACTCAAAGTTCATAGACTCTTTTTCTTCCTACCAGCTCTGTGACCCTTGGTCTACAGTGGAAAGAGCCAAATGTGATGCTCAATCCAGACAGATTCCTCTATGGGAAGGCTTGAATCTTCAAGCTCTCTGGTGCTCGAAGCTACCTGTGGTTAGCTCAGCCCTCTATCTCCTCTGCTTGGCTTTACTGTCCTCTGTGTTCAGTCCTCCTCTCGGGGTTCACTATTCACTGTCTCTCTAGGTCGCTTGGACTCTTCTCCAAATCCCCTTTTTTCGATTGTCTTTGTTCATGGCTTTAACCATTCGATCCCTGTGCCTGTTCGGTTCCTCTCCCGCCTGTGTCAATTCACCTTCTGCAGTTGCGCTTGGAGTTCCCTGTTCGGCATTAGCATGAACGCTTGGGAAGTGGCCATGTGTCTCCATCTAACTGGTGCCAGCATGCTTCGTCGGTTTGTTTCTTCCGTTATGTCATGGATACGTTCTTTCTCCACCGTGGTGGTCAAACGGATTCCAAATCCCTTTAAATCGCGGCTTAATTCCTTGTCTATTCCGCTTCTTTCTATCGGGCATAATCTCAGCCGTCCGATCTGGGCTCCTTCAGATCCAACGTCATACGCACGTCGAGTGCGGTTGACTTGCTCGACCGATAGCACGCGATCACGGCAGTTTTTCTCTCACCTCCACTGCCACACGTCGATCGCTGAGTGGGATCGATCTGCTCTCCTCCAAAACCTCTTACCGTTCAAGGGCGCCCCAATCGATACTGTTGGTTTTCTAGAGCGTGGGTCCCGCCTTTGTCCTTTAGCGCTTTTTGTTTCTCCGCCCATGGTTCTCCGGTCCCCAACGCGACCGAGTGCTTAAGGCTTTTCCATTTTAGCCTTGTTTGCATCGAAAATCACCTCCTTTTCCCGATCCGGGGCTCCTAGGGGCTACTTTGGCCACTTGCACGGTCTCCATGGGCCTCAGTCAACGCGCTTTGATCGAGGTCCTCGTCGTTCCGCGTCGGCTGCCATGGCCACTAGTTCAGGGTGTTTTTGATGCTGTTTTGGATTCTTAAAAGATTTGTTTCATCCCAATACAGTCAAGGTTCTTTGTCAGTCGTTTATGGATCCGATTTGGATCATTATGGTTGAGTTTCCATGGTCTCTATGGTGGTTATTTACTGGTTATTGTTTGGTTACATGATGTATGTTATCTATGGATCTTGTCATGAATCTTTAGATATTGATTGATTGATGAATGTATGGACTAATAAGTGTTTTTGCAGCGGGGAGAAGTCATAGAGCCTTCTTGGTGATTCTCAGATGAATCTCAGACTATTATGATTAGATATGCATTCATCACATGTAGCTTATATCTTTTCCATGTGTTTGAAGAAATTTTTAGTGTGTTATAGGCAGTCTAGGTCAAGTTATTTACTTGAGTTTGAATTTTTAGCTTTGTCCTCATGTCAATAATGATTTTGGAAAGTCTTAGACATTTTTGGGTAGTGGTCCAGACGCTGGCTTGTAATTATGGCTCAGATCTTTGGACTGCATCCTCTGAACTGGAAATTTTGGGCTATAACCACATAGAAGTAGTGTCATGCATGCGGTTGGATCCTTAACCGCAGCCTTGCAGGCTTGTGTGTGCAGTTAAGTTGTTAAGTCAGAGAAAAGTAGCCCCAACTCAGGGTTTGGTCACTTGGGGTGGTTCTTTGGCCCCAGAGTGTCTTGTAAGCCTTGAGGAACATTTGTGAGTTGTCGATTGTCAGCCCCACTTTCATAATTGAAGCTTGGAGGTTGGGTCATGCCATAGTAACTCTTCGTCTCACGTTTATCCTAACAGGCTTATGAAATTGGGTAAATGTGGGATGGGGTGGTTAGAATTGTAGGTACAAAGATAATTATGGCGCAAGCTTGGTGTTAAGTACTTCGTTGGCATCATCCTACAAATCATAGTTTAAGTCTTCAAAATTCTCCAAATTCGTACTTTAAGCCTTGAAAATTCTTGTCTAAAAAATAAAACTTGCATAGTGAGTTGTAGTGCAAGAAGGTTGAGCCTCTTCAAAGACTTCAACTTACCCCAACTTGTTAGGTATCAAACTAGTCGCTCATCACAACAAAGTTGTAACACTATAACAAAGAATAAAATTTGTACAATGAATTATTCTAGGTAAAAAACCATCTCCAACAAAATAGAAATGAAAGAAAATGTTACCATTCACCATCTTCAAGATGAAACTATGGATCTCACTCTTTTTCCCATTTTCATCCTTTTTTTTTTTTTTTTTTTTTTTTTTTTTTTTTTTATGATAAAAGAAGATGAAAGAGAAGAATAAAATAAAGCTCATAATTATAAAAAATATGAAAGAATTTTCTAATAATATTTTGATGAGAAAAAAACCAAGATGTCATCCTTTCCATTAAGCTATTCATCATAGCTCATAAATCCTAACCCAAAAAATATGTAGGTTTAACCCTGTACATAATTTACCTGCAAACGAATTCTTAAAAATGGAAATATTATTATATAATATACAACGGTAAGAACAAAAAAAATATACAAATATTTTCTCCTCGAACCCAAAATCGGGAAAACCATATTGATTTTTCACTGTATTCCTTTTAATGTTACAATACATTATACACATGTTTGAAGAATTCATAAAGCCCAATCCATTAACCCTCGATTAGAACATAATCGTAGTTCCCTTTACTATATCTATAAAATATCATGGGAAAAACCATCATGCCCAAAACCATGTGCAAAAAACCAAGCGCAAAACCATGGGTAGGTCCACCCACCATCATTGGGTCTACCCTCTATCCTTGGATCCGCCTAACCATTATTGGGTCTGCACAAGAAAAAGATTCTTGGGGCGCTACATCCAACACAACATAACAACACCTGAATCTATTCATGGAAAGAATATAACACATACCCAACAAAAGGAATATTTGGTAAAAAAACATTGTATACTTAGATAATACAATACATTCCAATGTAAATTGTCATATGTAGTTCTTTCCTACTAACCAACACTGTGTGGTGTGGTATAAGAAGCATTTGCAATGCTATCAATCTATAGGAAGTACCCTAGGCAAGAAAATGTACAAATGTTATATGGAGAATAGCCCATGGCAAAGAGAAACAAGCTTCTGGCTACTTTCACATCACAAAATAGAGAAATTACTATTTCTATAAAATACTTGCATCTCATAGAAATTGTTTGTGTAAAGGATAAAACGAAAGCTTAGAGATTTTGGAGAACGAATTCTCTCCATGCCTTGTGAAGAAACATTTACTTTGATGCTTGAAGCATTCCTTATTATTTAAATTGTCATTTTTAAGAGAAGCAATAAATGTTTAAAAATAGTAAATAAAAGGTAACTAAATCATTTCTTTCTAAATGGATTTGATAAAAAAAAATGAATTTACAACAATGAAAACTGTTGCTAGAAACGATTTCTTTTACTATGTAAGTTTATGCTTTCATGATTATAATCAACAAACACGAAAAGGAGGCAATATTCTCCATTCCCTTTACTGGTTAGTCTCCACAAATCCATATTTATTGAACTATTGCTTTACAAAAATAAAGAACATAATTTCTTAGAACTTATTAGGACAACAAGTCCTATTGATGTTATCTCTGTCTGCATTAATATCATTGACCTCATTCAAATTCCTTCATCTGAAGACAACCTTAAACTCTAATAGATTAGGTTGTCACAAAAAAAATGCTTGCAATATTGGCATAACTACCTTATCACTATATCTATGTTTGGGTGAGTTTTAACCCTCCAGACCTTAGACTTTAAAGGAGGACCATGATATTTTGTACCAACTTTAAATCCATTTCCATTTGAGCTAATTTAGATGTTGACCCTAATCTAACTCTCTAGTCTTTAACTTGGCAATGGTTGTCTCTTGTTCATGTGTTCATGCATTTGTTTCCATTTTATCTCTAGTTTTACTCCTGTGGGTTGTTTCGTTTAAGAATAATGTGAAGGTGGAAGAAGCAAAAGTCGAAGCCAATAGTGTCTTCAATCTCCCCACCCAACCACTAGTTGAATTCACTCATTATTTAGGATATATGACAATTAAGAAGGAGACAAACAAGGACATGTATTATTGGTTCTTTGTAGTTACTAGAAATACATCCTAAAAGTCTCTTATTCTTGATCTCATTAAAGGTACTTTAAATATTTTCTTTTCATGCTTTTTAGTGGTGGGTAGAAGAGGCCAAATGTTTCAAACCACTGTCCACTGGCCTCTTATGCATTAACCCACATCCACTAGAATTAAGTGGCCTTGTGTGAAACTGGTCATACATAATCATAATTGTGATGATATTATATATGTTGATGTGGTATGCCACTTCATATTAAGTTATCCACTAGGCATATCAAATATGTATATATGATATATTTCATAATTGATAATTATGATTCAACATGTGAAACTAGGAATCCTATTCTTATATTCTTGGGCATACATAATCATAATTGTGAGGACATTATATGTTGATGTGAGACACCCCTTTATATTAAGTGACCCATTGTGCATTCTAAATACGTATCAATTGTTGAAAATGTAGCTAGTGTTGATCTTCATAATGTATTTTAAATGTACTATTGATGTATTCATTATATCCATTATCATTATTTTATTTCTAGTCGAAGCATGTTCTTCATGCTTATAGGGTCATTTGAGTCAAAAGAAAATTTATTATGAGTCAAAGAGATGTAATTGAGTCAAAGTCCCATTTGAACTTCTTGTAAGAAAAATAAAATTATTTTATCTTGAGTCAAAAGAGTGAAATGTCCTCCACAGACCAAGTCAGCCCTCTTGGACAAGTCGACCTAAAGAGGCAACTATTCGACCTCCTGGATATGTATAAATACAAGGAAGTTCAACCTCATTTGATCACTCATCACTCACATCGATTTTTGTGCTAAGATAATAAGAAAATACAGTGAAGTCAAAGGAGAGAGAAGGAGATTAAAGGAGAGAGAAGATGAATTGATTTCTGCCCTAATTCTGTTCACATGTGCAATTTCTTCTGAGGTTTTCTAAGGCTGTTAGAAGGTTAAAATTTCCAGGATTGATCAAAATTCAAAGATTTGACCAACATTGAGTTTTGTTGATAATGACTTGTTGGAGATGGCTTGGAGGAGGGTTGACTTAAGTCTTTGTCTTGGTCTTGGTCTTGGGTCTTGGATATCTCACTTTGATATGATTTTATAAGAAGAGGATTTTTGGGTTTTCCCCCTTGTGGGATTTTTGCCCTGACTCGGAGCCTAATTTATTATGTTCTTTGTCTCTTGTGATCTTCATGTTTTGTACATTTTGGTAATTTCTTGATGAAGCGAATATAAATTTAATAAGAAGCCAACGAACATTCACAAGTAATTATCAAGTTAAGAGAAATATACCTTAATCTACAAGCATTTTGATTTCTCAACATCAATAATGTATATACATAATTATGATTCAATGTTTCTTAGTTTCCTTTTATATGAAAAATTCAACACGTGAAACTAACAATCATAATTGTGATGTTGTAATAGATAACTGGCTAGGATGTCAACTGTGCATAAGATGTGGAGTATGATGTTTACAACTTGAGGATGTTCAAGATAGAGCTCAATAATAAATGGTAAGATACCTTCCTGGATCCTTAAGGAGATCATTACACACTAGATTGATGAACTTCACTCAATAATTCAATAAAACACAGAGAAAAATGATGTAAATAGAATCCAATTCTCATTCATACTGGAGAGTCAAAACCAAAGTTGTAGATAGAAATATAGCTAAATATTCCTAGTACAAGCTAATGCAAAAATTTCTGAATAGAAACATCACCACTACCCTAACACTTGTTAATTATAAGTAAAAATAATAATTATTAATATATTATAGTTATCCATTCAAATTAACTCAATTACATTAAAAAAATAACTTAAAAAAACACATATATTTTACTTAAAAATTCAAGGGAAAAAACCTACGTTGAATGAAAAACTACTACACTCCAGAAATTATTTAAAAATTAGCTACCCTCTCTTACTCATGGATCTTTTTAGAGTGGTTGGTTTTGGATCTCTTTGAAGCAGTTGGTTTTGGATGTTTTTGTGGTTTCATTTGTTCAAATGTGTTAATTTTTTTTGGTAATTGCAATTTTTTAGCCTGAATTATATATATATATTTTAATTATGGTAATTTGTACCTAGGATCATATTTTCAACTAAGTTTTAGGTGATTCTATATTATATTATTATTGTGTATGGAGCAATTAGTGTCATAAATATGAGAATGGGAGTTTACAACTCCCAAATAAAAATGTCTATACCCTCAACCAATGCACAAGCATTATATGATGGCAAAAGTTCCTTGGGATTTTAGATGGGCATGCCATCTTGGCAATGGAATCGCTTAGAAGGAAAGCTTAGAAGCAACGCAAAGCATCTTCAATTATTTAACATTTTTCCATGAAAGAAAAAGAGAAGTGGGTGGGGTGGCATGCATCAATAAGTTGTAGGGTCATGCATCGTCAATTCAAGATAGACAATAATTAAGTAACATGCTTTATCCAGATGGAACCCTGACCTTCCCGATGTCTTTTTTTGCTTTTTTTTTTCTGATTTTATTCCAAATATTTTGCGCCAAATTGCAAATTCCATAAAATCCGAAAAATCGGGCACCTTGCTTATCTCAAACCTTAAACATTGGCGTGGTTCCCTAACTGCATTACAATGGGCTATTATTGTATTTTAATATTTTATTTGACGTGTAAACCGTAAATTAAGTTGTATGATCAATCCATTTTCATATAAATTAAAGCGAAAAAGGGAATTTTACCGCAATGTTTCTTTGGGCCCAGCGAGATTGGGAATAGTAAAAGGTAGTTATTTGTCTGTTGAATTAAAGCAAATTCCATAGTTACGAAAAGATGTGGTGATTAGATTACACGTCACTACTTTTTTTTTTTGTTTATCAGCTTTTGAATGGCACTGACATGTTGTCAGTGCCTCACGCACAATAACCGCGGATTTCCACATGGGCAGTGGATGACATGGATGATTGACGTGGTATAGAGTTCCCACGAGGGACCAGGCAAACCGCGGGCTGATGGAAAACGCGTCCCCGAGGGCAGAGATGCCTAACGGCGTCAGTTACGCGGCGCGGAATGTGGTGGAAGACCGCCCCTTGATTAAAAGCTAGTTTTGGTTTGGAATAAAGCAGGATACATCAAGTAGAGCTGGCGTGACACAAGAGAAGCTTGTTTTCCTGCACAGAATTTGCGTGTGTATTGTCGATCAACGCAGAATTTGTATCGTTCTGGTTGAGTAATTTAAATGAGGGGATGAGGACGTGAGCAACCATGGCTTCTTTCAGATTGCAAGATCGTCTCTGGTTGCAGATTTTTGAAATAAGAATGGGGGCATTGGTGGGTGGAAACCATACAGCTGCAAGATTCTGTTCTCGCTAATACATACTTTTCTCTGTTCCTGTTTTTTGCCTTTCTTGATTTTTCGCTACCCGTCGATTGGTTTCTGAGTGATTTCAGATTCCCTGTAATATTACTGGTATTTTTAGGGTAAAAAATGTTACACGGATTTGGTCTCAGAAAGGCATCAGTTGAGGCTTATTATAAACACTGCAACGATATGGAGATAAATCATAAGGTCTCTGAGTCGAAGGCTAGTAATTATTTTCATCAGAATAGGAGGTTTCTAGTTCGAATCCTGGCGTTTGGTGTGGCAATTGTGCTCTTGCGCTTTGTCTATGTGATTGCACAGAATGGTGCCTGTGGTGGGCAGAGTAATTGCTTCCTGTATGCTGCGCAGGAGATGAACCCTTTCGGTAACGGTGCGTTAGAAGACTATCCTCCACGTCACGCGTTCAAGTCCCAGGAAGAGTACATTCAGCTGAAACTGAACAAGACGGTGGAGCCGGACCTTCTGAGGCTTTGGACGACCAAGGAATGGAGGCGAAAAGTAGAGGCGTTCACGGTCTTGTTTCAGGGCTTAATGGCCGAGGGGCTTCTGAGGTCTGATGCAAAAGCCCTCTGCGTCGGCGCTAAAGACGGGCATGAGGTTCTGGCTTTGAAGGAGATAGGTGTTCCGGACGCCGTGGGATTCGATCTGGTGGCCTCTCTTCCTCTTGTTATTGGGGGCGATATGCAGAGACAGCCTTTTGAAGATAATACTTTCGACTTTGAGTTCTCTGGTGCTTTTGACCCTTCTGCAAATTTTGCTTCAGAGATCGAACGGACGCTGAAACCGGGCGGCGTGGCTGTAATTCATTTCGAATCTTCTGGTGATATGTATAGTATTGATTCATTGATTCATTTATTCAATAATTGTAGTATCGTCCGTTTTACAGAAAAGGGCGAAGGTTTTCTCGAGATTGTGTTAAAGAAAAGTGTAAATAAGAACACAAACACGGGAAGTGGGGCTAAATGCTCTGTTCCCTCTTGGAATAAAGCGGCAATCGACCAGGCTGAGGTTCTCATTGAAGAGGAACCCTTGAAACCCTGGATTACTCTGAAAAGAAATGTTAAGAACATTAAATATTTGCCCTCCATGGCTGATATTGGGAATCGCAGGAAATATGTGTATGTGGACGTTGGGGCCCGGTCATATGGGTCGAGCATAGGCAGCTGGTTCAAGAAGAAGTATCCCAAGCAAAATCACGAGTTCGATATATATGCCATCGAAGCAGACCGAGCTTTCTATGGAGATTACCAGAAGCGCAAAGGGGTCAAGCTTTTGCCTTACGCTGCTTGGGTCAGAAATGAAACCCTAAGTTTTGAGATTAACAGGGATGCTGGTAGCAGTGTTGAAAGTAAAGGAATGGGAAGAATCCAGCCCAAAATCCCTGCCGCCATTATTAATGGTTCAGAGAAGAGTGCCAGTGTTGTCACAGTGCAAGGCTTCGATTTTGCAGAATGGTTGAAGAACACTATTACTAGACAGGACTTTGTCGTGATGAAGATGGACGTGGAGGGTGCAGAGTTCGATTTGTTGCCGAGGATGTTTGAGACAGGCGCTATTTGCTTAATTGACGAGCTGTTCCTTGAATGCCATTACAACCGATGGCAGAGATGCTGCCCAGAGAGGACCCCCAAATATCAGAAGACTTATGGAGAGTGTCTAGATTTGTTTAATTCCCTAAGGAAGAATGGTGTCCTTGTGCATCAGTGGTGGTGACAAGTTGATAAACAGTACACGCTGCTGTTCTGGTCTTTTGGGTAATTTGGGCTACTGTTTGCCAAAGGGGTCAAGGTACTTGTTAAGAGTGATATGTTTTCTCTAATGATAAACATGAAAGTTATATTTTTGTTTCCTGTAAACAGAAACTGTTCATTCTTTTGTTTGATGGCAGCTCATCTCTAGGGTAAAAGAACCCCCACTTAAATCAAGATTAGATTATTTTCTTTCAAAATTTCTTGATGAGTAATATTAGATACGAACAATAAATCCAATGTTTTTGTTATGTGTTGCTTGGGATTTATTATTCAAATTATGAAAGTCTGTTTTGGTGATATATAAACGTTATGCAGGATCCATTATTCATATTCATATTATGAGAGCCAGTTTTGTTCGTATAATTTCATAATGTTTTCAAATTTTGTTTATGTTTTATTATTCATATTGTGGACACATTCTCTGGATTGTGTAAATAGCTACGGAGAGAGATCCTATTTTGTATGCACCAGTATTTTTGAAAAATAGTTATTATATTTAATGTTAGTTTTGAATTTAAATTGGTGCAAACAATTTCTTCAATTTCTTTAATATCACTGCCAAATTCTATTGAAATAAAGATACTGAATATTTATCTCTTTCACATTAAAAGACTCTTTGAAAGCTTTATAACCGAAAGACATTGGAATTGTTGGGTTGGGGTTCGATTCTCAGCCCAATGCGACTAGATATCAAAGGTGGGGTTCGATTCTCAGCCCAATGCGACTAAATATCAAAGATGGATCATGGAGGAGTTTCATTTTTTTTTCTGGATATCTAAAACCAAAATGTATGATTTCGAAATTATTTTAAAGATTTTATCAGTAGTATATTTTTTAATTGAATTATTATTATATTTATATTTTTTATTTAATTATTAAATAAGTTTTATTAGTATTATTTCTTTATTTAAATATTATTATATTTATATTTTTTCTTTAATTGTTGATGTCAAAATTAATCATGCCCTCACACAACAAAGTCACATAAAGTGACATATTTCTTGGTCCCTGCTTCTTGACCAGCAAATTGAGGGATCAAGAAACAGTGTAACTTCTCATACCATGGGTAAGAAGTCAAATGATGGATACCGTTAGCCCATGGATTAAAACATCTGAATGACAACCAATATTTTGTGTACATGCCAATTCCAGCCACTGCCTGACTGCCGCGTAGCTTTCTAATTTTGATGATATAATAAAACATAGATAAAGGAAAGCCGAACACAGATGAGCATAATTACAAGAAAATCACTGGAGAGGACAAAGTGGCGAAACTGTCGACAACCGTGAAAATCGCTTTCCAACTTGTTTGTGCTTGCATTGCAAGTATACAACTGCGGAATTAGGGATGAATTGTCTCATAAAATTATTTGTTATTAAGATTTGGTTTAAAAGTGAGTGATTTGATTTAAAATAGAATTATTTGTTATTCTAGATTAGATTTGGTTAAAAATAGAATTATTTGTTATTCTAGATTTGGTTTAAAATAGAGTGATGAAGAAGTTATTGTAATTATTTGTTATTTTAGATTTGATTTTAAATGATTTGTTTTTTGACGGTGCTAAAGAAATGATAAAGGTGGGTTGAAAAATATAAGAGTAATATTTGAATGAATTTTTAATATATTTTTATTTATTTTAAATATTTAAAATAAGAAGATGAAAATAGAAACATAAATTTCTTCTAAATAAAAAAGAATGAACAAAATATATTATTTTATATGTAATAAAACAACTGCTACTTAGTAGTTAGATTAACTAGAGTATCAATTAATTCTTTCATAAAAAAGTAGAAATGAAATAGAAATGAAAGTGAAAATGTTGCTTTTGGTGAGAGCCCTATGTCATTGGTTGAAATGAAGCTAACTTCTCCCTCATACTTACATTTGACTTCTCTTCTCCCACCTCGGCCGCGTTCGACCGCGTTCGAATCTTGTGGAGCTGTGCGGATGCTGCAGCGTATACTGTTCCATGGTGTATATTCCAGTGATGGTGAATATTCCGTTGTATGATGGTTTCGATGATAACCCTAACCATGTTCGAATCTTGTGGAGCTGCGCGGAGGTTGCAACGTATACTGTTCCATGGCGTATATTCCGGTGATGGCGAATATTCCGTTGTATGATGGTTTCGATGTGACAGTTATCAACATTGTCTGATACGTATACAATGTAATAAAAAGAGATACAATGTAATAAAAAGAGGGCCCTATAATGCTTCTGCTTGGGAACTAGCCCCTCCCTTTTTAAAAGAAAAGTGAGTTAGGTAAGGGTAGAATTTAGTGACAAAAGTATAAGTTATATGATGAGGGAAACGTCCATATATAATAAGTGAATTAGTTAAGGCAAAATTGCAAAAGTAACCTAGTTAGTGACAAAATTTAAGTTATATGATGAGGGAAAGGTCCATATATAATAAGTGAATTAGGTAAGGCAAAACTGCTAAGGTAACCTAGTTTAAAGAGGGTTTGGAAGTTTTCCTTCGAGGTGTGAGGTTTTAAAGAAGGTTTAAAATACTCGGGTTTCATTTGAAACCAAACAACTATTCAAAAGCAAACTAGGTAGGGTTGTTAGCAACACTTGAAAGAAGACTCAAAGGTGCATGGTTGTTAGCAAAACTTGAAAGAAGACCTAAAGGTTGGAGCTTCAGACTATTGGTAAAATTTGTTTCTCTTTTCTATGGGCATGGGAAAAAGATGATTACTTTTGGTAAAATTTGTTTCTCTTTTCTATGGGCATCACAAAAAGACGATTAGTTTTGGTAAAATTTGTTTCTCTTTTCTATGGGCATCGCAAAAAGACGATTATGTGGCTCCTTGGGTAAGATGGCATAAACTAGTGATGTTGAAATCCTTAGGAGGTTGGGGACTTTAAAAAAATTCTAAATCCTTAGGAGGTTGGGGACTTTAAAAAAATTCTACTCATTGGCATTCGTTGCAAAATGTGGATGTACTAGGGATAAGGGGATTAATTACCAGGGATAATTTGTGGACTCTATGGGCAAGACCATTAGTTTTGGTCAAATTTGTTTATCTTTAATATGGGCATGGCAGAAATACTATTATAGTGATGTTGAAATCCTTAATATGGGCATGGACTCAAGTGGACCATTAGTTTTGGTCAAATTTGTTTATCTTTAATATGGGCATGGCAGAAAGACTATTATAGTGATGTTGAAATCCTTAATATGGGCATGGACTCAAGTGGTTGCAATAGGGCTTTAACAAAATTCACACATTAACTTTTTGCATGGTAATTGAGACCAATCTTTTGTGTTTGATTCGAGGAAATACTATAAAACAACTTTAACAAACCAATTGAAACATATGAGAAATTGAAGACTAACCTCCAATAAATGTTGAACAATATATGAAACTTCAAAGTATTATGGAACTTCAAAGTGGGATCCTAGCGGGAGTTTCAAATCCTTCCCATTGAAACATATAAAAAATTGAAGACTAACCTCCAATAAATGTCTAACAATATATGGAACTCAAAGTGGGATCCTAATAATATCCTAGCCAGAGTTTCAAATCCTTTTAGATATTAATCACAGACACACTAAAGGAGTTAAAAAAATAATACTTATTGAATTCAAAAAGATTAATTTCTTGAATTCTTAAATTCATAAATTTAAATAATAATAATAAATAACAACAAATAAATCTTAATATTAAACAATGAATAAGTGACACAAATTTTTGGTAAAAAACAAACTAATACATAGTCATAAACAAAACTGAATGCCTAAACAAATATAATAAGACAAAACACACTATTTTTACATAAAAATTAATAATATATCACAAACAATAAATTAATATGAATTAAATATAAAACATCAAACAAATCTGGAATATAAATTTTATAACTTTATTTCATAAATCACATTTTGTGATTTAAATAAACTAATAAAAATTATCTAGTTTATGAAGAAAATGCTTTTCAGCGTAAATCGCTGACAAATGAAAATTCAATCGCATGACATAATGAAACATCATGTGCTTTAGGCCGAAAACTTTATCTCATAATCTTGATATGGATCAGAAAACCTCAATTCAAAAAAAAAATCATCTAAATAAAAATATTTTATTTTAATTAATAATAATAAATAATAATAATTCCCTTTTCTTCCCTATAAATTTCATTTTTATTTATTACATAAATTATAATTTTAAAAAAACTCATATATTTTAAAAATAAAATCCAATCGACATGATTTAAAAGCATTGTAATAATATATCCATTAAAAATTCAATATATTATTTTATGAAAATTAAACCTTCCTCGAAATAATAGCAATCATTCTGCTCACCAGCCCATTCATCTTAATTACTATATAACCAGAATGATAAATTTTGATCAACTACTACCCACTAATTTTACCCATTCTGAGAAAAATGAAAAAAAGTCTAAACACGGGCATCCAAAGTCTCTATTCTGGTTTGGATATTGCATAGGAAACTCTTTTTCTACTAAAAACATGATTAGTCTACATTCTCGTAGGTAATGAAGGCATGTTAGGCGATGCATGCAAGGGTAGAAAGGTGTGTTGCGCCGGTGGCCCACAGAAGCTTTTATGGCGCGTCTGCCAAAAAGCATGTGATGTGATCTCGGGGTTTCAATGCATCCAGATTCTTCGGTGGGCCTGTAAAGATATTAATGAGCTGGACAAAGAAGAATCTATTATTTTTATGTATGCACTAGCCAATTGATTTTGACGTACTACAAATAAGAAAACAAATATACAAACCAAATTCAACATTGACGTCCAATATTCTCATTAACAATGTTGTAATACATATTTTTAATATTTGTTAAATTTAGTCTTTATATAAAAGTTATATGGTTGGTATTGTTTAATTTAGTATTTTAAAATTTGTTTTCAATTAATTAAATAAAAATTGAGTAGGTTAGAGGTTAAGGATCCAAAGTCATTTGATATTAATAAAACTCTTATCTGTAATTCATTAACAAATAAATATTGTTTTAAATTATATGAATTTTTAACATAACGATGAGTGACAAACATTAATTAGCATTTATTATACCCATTAATAACTCAACTCTAATAAATAATTTTGTTACTTCTAATTTAAAAAACAATTCATCATCTTTTTCTGAGATTTGTTTCAGGATGATCCAATTTTATTTTTTCAATCCATCGTTGTCCATGTAAAATAATCAAAGGGCTGGTTATTAAGTAATTAGGAGGAGCACATTCGGCGAGTAATGATAAGCATTCTGATTATATTAATTAATAATTATTAAGTATCATTGCATATAATACGTAATAAACTTTATTAAGAAAAGGTATGCAAATGCTCCTTGATCACTTATTTTTTTATTTATTAAATAAAATTTATTTATCAGGAGTAAAATGCAATTTTATATATGGTCTTTTTAGTGGTTAAATGTTTCTTGCTTTTAAGATAATACAGGTTTAAATAGTTAAAATGAAATAACAAACTAATTAAATACAGATGACTTTTTAAGGAAAAACATTGACAATTATATTCATAGTTATAGAGGATTTTTT
>APFE031649222.1:81881-92325 GCA_000404065.3 Pinus taeda | reverse complement strand
AATGTTGATAGTAGAAGAGCTTAAATGAGAGATTTAAATAGTTTATGAGGTGAGTTGATTTAAAGATGAGATGAAGATTGGCTTGTTTAATAATGTTTATTATTATCTTCATTTTTAAGTTTTTTATTGTAATTTTGAATAATTATTGAAGAGTTAATTTATTAATTTAAAAGTATTAAAACAATTATTATTAAATTCTAATTATTAATGGAATACTAATTAATCCTTAATCTTAATCAAATACTAACCCTTAATCTTAATCTTAATATAACTAAATCTTAATATAGATTAATAATGATAGTCTTAATAATTAGTATTAATAATTAAAAATAGTAATCATTATTATAACTATTTACTACTCAATGTTAATTTTTATTAATAGTTTAATTAATTAATAGATCTTGTAATTAAGTACTAGTTATTTTATAAATAATAATCGTTTAATAATAATATAATAATAATTATTATTATTATAATAAATATTTATTATAATAATTATAATAATTATTAATTATAATAAATATCCAATATTTGATAATATTTAGAAAAATCTTTATGCTCATTAACCAAAATAGTTAATTTTTATTTATTAAGGTTTTTAAAAAAAAACTTTTTTATTGGGGTCTAATTTTATTATTATTTGATATTAATTCATAGTAAATGATTTATTATAGATATGATTAATAATTCATAATAATATTAATGATAATAGTAATAGTTATTATCATAGTTCTTATTGTAAATGTTATAATTAAATAATAATAATATTATTATTATCATACTTAATAGTATTGAAAATTTATTATTAAGAGTAACAATGATAGTAATAATACTAACTATTAGAATAGGAGAGGGAGAAATCTACTTACTGAGCATTATACCTAGGATGTAGTGCAGGTCTTAATTTCTCTGATTAAGGGAAGCCAACTTCCACTAATCTCAATACCATTGTCACTGTTGAGATTATGTGGATGTTTCATAATCTCAAGAGCCTCTCTAATCTTTCGCCTATGATGTTGTTCCTCCCTTGCGACAATTGAGGCGTTTTCCGAATAGACATGGTGCTTAGTTTTTGAGGAATGTTTTGCAAGGGCTGAAGTACGAGACCTTCCATTCCTAATATCAGCTCCATGTTCCTTCAGTCTTGTTTGCAAGGAGCGACCTGTTTCACCAATGTAACTTTTTCCACATGAACAATTTATTTTATAGAATCCCTTAAGTTGATGTCTATCAATATTATCTTTGACAGACCTCATACCTTGCTTAATAGTTCCAGGTGCTGAGAATTGTATGATTATGTCCTTCTTTCTCAAAATTTTAGCAATCTTATCTGTCACTCCTTGAATATAATTAATAATTATGTGTATAAATTAATTTTAGAAGATTGATTTGAAATTAATGGAAAAAAATGATATTATTTATTATAAGGTTAAATATCTTTTACCTTTAATAAAGATAGGAGAATTAATATGGATTTAGTTAGTAACTTATTTTATGACTTGATATTATTAATAACAAAATTGTAATCATAATGATCATGAATGAGCTGCTATAGACATCAATATGGCTGGTGCTTAACTAGATTATAAGTAATATTTATAAGCAATATAAACAACACTCTCTTTTGTCGCACAAAATGGTTGTAAGTGGATCCTCAGGAAAACCAAACTCTACAAGCAATTGTCAAATCCACAAAGCTCCTTGGTCTACATTTGCAACTACCCTATAATCTACTTTTGTAGAAGAAAGGGCAATGCCAAATTGCTTCTTCCTAAACCAAGTGATTTGATCAAAACCAAAGTGAGCACCTAATCAGAAATAGACTTTTGATCCTTAATCACTTATGCAATATGAGTTTGTAAAACCCACTAAGGAAGAACAACCCCCTTTAGTATACTTGATGCCAAATTGATAAGCATTCAAAATGTAGCAAATAATATACTTTATTTCCTTCAACTATTCTCATGAGGATCTGGGATGAAGTGAGAGACTTAGCCAACAACCAAGGATATATCTAGCTAGGTATAGGTCAAGTAGAGAAGATTTCCTACCAACTATCCATACCAAGTAGGATCAAACTTGGGGGTCAAACAATGAACAAAATGTTTGAAGCTTGAATAGAAATGAGCGGGAGAAGACTTGCACTTTCTATGTGAAACTTGCAAAGAAGGTTTGCAACATACTTAATAATCCAAAATTATCTAAAATGCTTCATTCCATTTATTCAAATTCTTATAACTAGTTTCTCAATTAATTAAAAAACAACATTTAAAGATTGAAATTTAAAACAAGAACTAAATAACATAGACAATACTCAAAAAGTTGATAATGAAGTGCACCCATATCAGCTACCATGCACTCTTTCGTCTCATGGAATACACAATTTACCAAGATGATAATTTCTCATGTACAAGATAAAGGGTGAAAACATGAAGATGGGTTACACTTTTGGGCCAAAATTAGTGATGAAATTTCAAGTTTTTCCTCTTTTATCGAATTGAAGCCCTCAAAATTCATATAAGCATTGTGAATTTTGATTTGGAGTAAAAATAGAAATTATGGAGAATATTTAGTGTCGTATAATATGTCAATTTTATATTAAATGAAATGTTTGTCCCTTCAAATTTACACACATCTCAAGAGGTATGTGTGTGTTCACACACACACACACACACACACACACACACACACACACACACACACATATATATATGAGCATGATCTACACAAAGAGAACTAAGTTTTTCATATTAAAAATGACGCAGGTCTAACCATAGGATCCTTAAACTAACTCCCAAAATATCTATCACAATCCATAAAATCTCTCATCTAATCCCTTATTCCTAGATAAGAGCCAACTATCCTTTAAATCTCTCAAACGTTCCAAAATACTTTGGAATCTTCTCCTATTTACAAGAATTATCATTTTCTCCTAAAACTATAGAAAAAATACATTAATTAATTAAATCCTAACTTTGTAAACTAACTCATCTAGTAAACATTTGACCTTAGTTAGATTGCACATGCATAAAAATTATTTTTTTTATGTAAAAATATATTTTTTTATTAATTTTCAGAGTTGGCAAAGTAATATTTCAATTGCATTTTGCAGACATGTGTTCACGTAAGGTTTTTTTTTCAACTATTTAAATAAATTGAAAAACCAAAAGTACTATTTTGAAGAGGACTCGCAAACAAATATATTGGTATTTTTGAATTTTTTTCGTTGAGTATATTTTATGATATTGATTTTTTTATTCAACCTCTTTAAAGTAATTAAAAAAAAAATCAAGTATTATGTTTAAAAGAAATTAGATGAAAAATATCATATGAATCCGAAAATGTTAAATTCATATGCCATTAGATAGAGGATTCCTTCATGAATCCAACATGATCAACTCCGCCACTTAAGGACAAATTTAGCCCTAAGTCTGCTAGGGTATAAAATGGGGTTGCAGGAAATTTTGTAGAACGGGTGTTGAAATTGTGGATTTTAGGACTTAAGAGGCTCAATCGAGTGCTTTAAATGCTCGATAAGCACCTAAATTTCAAATTCAAATAACCTTCGATCGAGCCATATACGTGGTTAACAGGGGCTCGATCGACCCTCTATTAAAAAAAAATGAATGCTCTTAAAATAAGCTTTTACTCATTTTTTAAAAATTTCAAATCTTATTAGAACTTTTTTATCATGTCATGTAGGAAACCTTATTAAATTAATATTAAACAATTATTATTATTATTATTATTATTATGAAAATAAATGATGAAATGATTTAATAATAAAATTAATATTAATTTATTTTAATGTTTAATATTAATTTATTTAATTTGGATAATTATATAAATTCTTATATTATAATATTATAAGCACAACGTCATTAATAAATGTGGTTCCATATAGGCCATAGACTCAACAAAAAGAAGCATACTCAAAAAGAGTCATTACAATATTGTTTATTTTATTTAACCTATTTTTTAAAATCTAACGTAATAAAAAATATATAATATTTTTAAAATCTTGAAGTTGATCATAACCTAAAGCTACCTTTAAATAAATAAAACCTAAACAATTTTAATTGGAAGACATGAAGCGCTCTATGTATCTTTGATGGAGGTAGAGGGAACATTAATATTTTTGAAAATTGTAGATAATATTTCTAAGGAGAATTATCATTTTCCCTCCATGTGAATGTACAATACACATTTGAAATCTTGCATTTTAAGTTATATGTATTATATTAAAAAAGTAAATTGTTTTACGACATCAAAATAAAATAAAAATTTATTTAAACATAATATTTCAATTGCCAAAGTATTTTATTTTTTTTGAAATATAGAGGAGAGAGAGTGGCAAAGAAGGGTAAGAGAGAGAGGGGGACACAGATGGAGAGAGGGAGAGGAGGAGAGAGTCTCCGAGAAAGAGAGGGAGCTCAAGAGATGGAGTTGGAGGAAAAGCTAGGGAAGGAAGAAGTTCAAGACATATAGAGAGAGAAAGGTGGTGAGAGAGAGAGGGAGTGACAAGGGAGAGATGAAGAGAGAGTGTGTATGTTTGGGGGTGAGATAGAAAGACAAAGATGGAGAGATGGAGAGAAGGGGGAGAAAGAATGATAGAGGGAGGGAGATAATCAACAGAATTGCAGGATGAAGCTCAAGAGAGAGATATATATATATATATATAAAGGGAGAGAGAGAGAGTGAGTGAGTAAGTGACGAGGGGGAGAGACAGAGGGAGGTGGGAGAGAAAGGAAGAGAGAGAGGACTTGAGAGGGAGGGATAGAGAGAGATGGAGTTGGAGGGGGTGAGAGAGGGTAAGAAGAAAGATATATAGAGAGAGAAAGGTGGAGAGAGGGAGAGGGAGTGGCAAGGGAGATGGAGAGGGAGAGAGAGAGTGACAAGGGAGATGGAGAGAGAGGGAGAGAGGAGAGCAAGAGGAAAGAGAGATAGAAGGGGAGACAGAGGCCCGAGAAGGGGAAGAGAGAGAGAGAGAGATAGGGAAAGGGAGAGGGATAAGGCGGGAGATATAGATAGATATGGAGAAACAATGTGTATCTTTACGGGGTGATATAGAGGGATGAAGGAGAGACATAGGGAGATAGAGATATAGATGGAAGGGAGAGAGAGGGAAGAAGAGGGAGATAGAAGGAGGGAGGGAGAGATAGACAGATATGAAGAGAGAGAGAGCGTGTGTGTCTAGGGGGGGTGAGATAGAGAGACAAAGGAGAGATGGAGGGAAATATCAATATAAATCAAGGGGGAAGGGGAGAAAGGGAAGAATTTTTTTTGCACTAGATCATGCATTGATTTCAGTGTACATGTGTTAATCAATTTCTATTCCTATTTGATTTCTTGCATTAGATGCATTGATTTCTGTGTAGATGATGATTTCTAATTCTATTTCATTGCTTGCATTAGATGCATTAATTTAATTAAAGATATTAATTTATAATGTTGTTTGATTGAGCTTGCATTATATGCATTGATTTCAATGAATATGTTGATTTCTGATTTGATGTAACTAGATATATGGTGCACATTAATTTCAAGGTAATTAGTTTAACATTGTGCATTGATTTTAGTGTAAGAGCAAAAAAATTATTGACAACGTACTAAGCTTTTGTAGATAACCTCAAACAAAATAAAATCGAATAAAACTTGTATTTGTAACTTTTACATCTCAGCATATTTTAAAATTGAACATATAAGTTATTTCAATCATATTTGAGTTTTTAAAAATTGAATAAAACTTATTTCGATGATAAGGAATTGATTGAAATACTTGGATAACTACTTGTAAATTTAAGAAAGGTGATAACATTATATAAAATTATAGAAATGTTGTCGTATATTGTTTTTTGGCCTATATATTAAATTTCAATACGATTGAATTATATCATCTTATGACTAAGCTCTTGTAGATAATCTCAAAATAAATAATGTTGAATAAAACCTATTTTTTGTTTACATACTATCTTTTATTAAAATTGAATAAAACTTATTTCAATCCTATTTGTGTTTTTTAATTGAACTTTGAGATAAGAAATTGAGTGAAACACTTAAAAAAGTTGTCCATGAAATGATACATGGGTGGGTCACAAATTTTTTCATATATATATATATATATATATTATGGATAAATTTATAACTTAAATAATTTATTTTTAAAATTGAATTGTAATAACATACATGTTGATTGCACTAAAAGAAACTCACTACAAGCCAATATATGAAGCATGACTGAAATTCTTTACACGTTCAATATTAAATTGATACATGATATATTTTAGTTCATTTTAAGTATCAAAGTGACTTGCATTCATCATAAATTAAGATTTACTTATTTTCTTAGACTATGAAACTTGAAATCAAAATTGGACATATATTTTACTAATAAAGGTTATAGTATATAGAAAAATTATTAAATTAGCGAAAAAAGTTAACGAATCCATAAACTTCAAAAATTAATGAACATCCATAAACAAGATTAATACAAATCCATACACTGAAATAGTGAATACGTGTATCAATAAACTATCCATATGAAAATATATACAAATTATAAAATACTACATGAACATCCATACATTGAAATAATAAGCATCCATAAACTAAAATAATGTCCATGATGTACATCCATAAACTATCCGTGTATGAAAATATACGAAGTTTGTATCACACATGTGAATGTGCCCTATGAAATGAGGTTGAAAAATATACAAACTATGACACTCTAAGTACCACTAGAGCTCCTATGTGAGTTCTCCAGCGCAAGTAAGTATCCATAAGTTGGTACTGCAATATAACACTTTCAAATTCAAATTAATTAGATCATTATTTGTACAAAATAAACAATATGGAAATAAATGATCTTGAACCACTTTTTTAGTTACATATGCATGAATCTATTAACCTCACTTGAGTCCAAATGCAAGTCAGATAGGATGGGGTTATGATCATGAATATGGGCTTGGTGCTCCCCTACATGTGCCCCAATGATTGGGGCCTGGATTGATGGACCCGCATCATCAATGCCTCTAAACCCATCATCACACTCATGTCTCCACATAACAATGACATCAACGACACTCTGCATATGGGCCTGTGTACATAATGGCAACGGAAAATTATAATTAGTCTAAAAATTAATTAGCATATATCTGTAACTTATAAAAAGAGAATATTGATATCTTAGGAATAAAAAAGTTTACCTCAACTGTTGGACCATCTGGTTATACATATTGACTCTCTTCCACATTAGTGAACATATAGGGTGGAGGTGTAGGTGGAGGAAAATCCATGGAAAAATGCTCTAATTGAGGATGGCTTGGTTGATCAACTGCATCCTCCGATGACCTCGTAAGCTCATCCATGTAGTTGAGATGTGTCTACATGTTAGCATGAACTTATTAATATAAATGCAATCTAATATGAACTAGAAATTTTAATATAAATAATTATGCATAATTTGACAATAAGATTTAAAAGTTTCATATATATATATATGCACCTGGTCTGTGTCAAACATGTCATGCACCCTCCAAGTCTCACGAATCACATCACGATACATACATGTATATGTCAAAAGCTGGTCAAATGGTAAAATCACAAGAAATGCATCATCATATTAGGGCATTGGTGGGTCACGAGGTAATGGTGGTGGTCTCCTAATTTCTCCATCCAATGCAACACACACTAGCCAATGACATCTACATTTTGTCTGCAATAGTATCCTTGATCTCACCACCGAGTTGTGGCAACTCCTCTAGCTCTATTGATAATACCAAGTTTGAGATGGTAGTGGTAAGAATCTCAGAGGTGGTGGTACATGTCCAAGGTCCCTATGAGCCCCCTCAAGCTCATAGGTACGTCCCATGCTGATTCCATAATAATGAGATCTAGTATTAGTGTAATCCAACCTAATATGTAACACAAACTCTACATATAAATGCTTGGAAAAATAAATGGTGACCTCATCATGATAGGGGGAACCGGTCCCAAGTTCCAACGAATCTATCATAGACAAAAGGGGCTACATTAACATTCCTAAAATATTTTAGTGGAATTAGAACTCAATGTCTAGTAGGGTGATCTTGAGGGATGTCGAACAACTCCCCACGAACATCAATGTCCTTGGTGGCCTCTTTCACCACCTCCCAAGTATCTAGGCCTCTAACCTCATGCCTC
The DNA here is from genome assembly GCA_000404065.3 of Pinus taeda. Classification (NCBI taxonomy): domain Eukaryota; kingdom Viridiplantae; phylum Streptophyta; class Pinopsida; order Pinales; family Pinaceae; genus Pinus; species Pinus taeda. Next base: position 84,141 of record APFE031649222.1, on the reverse strand, counting down.
CTAATCCTCTCCATGGAATTGAATATGTGGCTATGTGGGCTTGACCTCCAGTATGTCTCGATCAACCTATTGATGCTATCCAACATTAAAGACAATTCCAGGTGAGTCGATGAATTGGAAGGGATCTTCTCTATCTCTGAGTTCCTCAGATAGAACACCAAAGGACACTGCTCACAAACGGATCACAGATCAATACACCTGTATTCTTGACGTGGTTAAAACCATCAAAGAGGGAAACATTCCATGACCTGAGACAACACGACAACTTTAGGCAATTTATTAATAAAAGAAATAAAATTTACATAAGCTTCTCTCATGAACGGTCACCCTAAAAATGACCCTCCATACTCTTTAAATAGAGATCATGGACCAATCGGGTGTTAAGCCACAAATCAAGTGTCGGTAATACTGAGGAGAGAATGAACCGTCAGATCACTTCATGTCTAGAACATATTGTGGCCGTCAGATTGTAAGTTACAAATGTACATAGTAAATAAACACACTTTAACTAACTCTACACTAGGCCAAGTTATACTTAACTATTTCCTATGTGTCAGAATATCCTAACATCCCCCCTTAAGAACAACTTGGGATAGGTTTGAAGGATGTACAAATATGACACAATAGGAGAAGGAAGGAGGCATTAGAGCCTACCCCCCCTTAGTGACAACTTCAAGAACTCCCATCATAAATCGAAGTTTAGTAAACTTCGCCTCTGTGAGAGCCTTTGTGAAGATGTCTGCAGCTTGATCAACGGTTGAAAAATATTGCACTTCAAGAACATGGTCATGTATGAGCTTTCTGATGAAGTGCATGTGTAATTCAATGTGTTTGTTGTGCTGATGTTGGACTGGATCTTTGCATAGTTGAATGACACTTTGATTATCACACCAAAGTTTAGTCGGATGCTTCTGCTGAAAGTCAAACTCTGACAGAATTTGACGAAGCCACAAGGCTTCCTTACTAGCTTCTATAGTGCCACGATACTCTGCTTCTGCTGAAGAAAGAGAAATGACATTTTGTTTCTTGTAAGCCCATGTAATAGGTCCAGAACCAAGAGTGAAGACATAACCTGCAGTAGACTTTTGATCATCAGGGTCACCAACCCAATCGGAATCAGTGAAACCAACCAATAGAGGAGATGCTTCTGCATTGTAATGAATCCCAAACTAAATTGTACCTTGAACATAACGAAGTATTCTTTTAGCTACTTTCCAATGAATTTCATGTGGTTTTTTCATAAATTGAGCAATAAGGCCAACAACAAAGGAAAAGTCAGGATGGGTATGGGTTAGATACAAAATTTTTCCTACAAGCTGATGGTATAAGGTAGCATCAACTTCAGGGGAAGTACAAGTGGCTGAAAGTTTGGCTCTAGACTGAAAGGGAGAGGGGGTTGGCTTACAGTATTCCATGTGAAAGTGGCGTAGAAGATCACAGGAATACTTGGACTGGGAAAGGGAAATACCTTCCTTGGATTGCAAGACTTGAAGACCAAGAAAATATTGCAAGTTTCCTAAGTCTTTCATTTCAAACTTCTTTTTAAGGCTAGACTTCACATGGTTTATAAGGTTGGTATCACTAACAGTAAGGATAAGATCATCAACATAAAGAACATGACTGATAAGAGACTTGTTGAGTCTTGAAAATGTCATTCATTTCCATTACACTTTCACTATTATGTCCATTATATCACCTCCATTTCACTACTATGTCACCAAATTCATCCCACTTTCATTATCATTGGGCCACATTTATGTTTTTCCAATCTTTATTAATTCTAAGCTTTTTAAGTGAATTTGTGGTTAAAAATTAGGAAATAGTGTGCAAATGTTTATACCTAACAAATGGGTTGAGGTTGTTGACATGTGTAGGTTGAAAGGAAGCTTCTAGAAGACCCTTATGTGGCACTCTAAGGCCAAATTCGAATTTGAGTGGAAAGAATCATGGGATCATAAGGATATGTGTCACATCTCCTAATTGTATTGTAACTCTAAGAAGACATGTGTCTTATCAGTTCCTATTTTGATTAGGACTCTAGAGGTAGAGGGAGAGATTCATGGATTATCATTAATGAGATGACTCTCATCTTTTTGTATAAATAGGAGATCTTTCTCCTTCATTAGTTAGTTCTTAAGTTTAGCTTGTTAGTCTCATGGCTTTTGAAAGCTTTTGTACTTTGCACTTTTGAAGAAATTGAATAAAGCTTTGATGTTCTCAACATGGAAGGAGATGTGAAGTAGATGTCATGGAGCACATT
>APFE031649222.1:66867-81861 GCA_000404065.3 Pinus taeda | reverse complement strand
TTGATTGTAGATTAGTAATGCACATAGCTTTTTAATGACTAATGACATGATGGAATTATCTTGTCCTTCTACTGATTTATTTTCTTAGTTCTAATTCCATCACTGTTTATTCCTTTCAGTTTTGTTTTGTTCATTTACTTTTATGCAAGATAGATATTAGACTGCTCATGTCATTTTCAGTTACCTCTTATAGCCAGAGCGAGTCGAATGGTGAGGGATTGAAGTATGAATGCGTAGTTTGATATTAGTTTATTTTTCTGCAAGTTAGTGATTAGATTACTCATGTCATTTTCAGTTACCTCCTATAGCGAGAGTGAGTCGAATGGTGAGGGATTGAAGTATGAATGCGTAGTTTGATCTTAGTTTCATTTTATGCAATTTAGATATCAGATTACTCAATTTTTTTATGATTACCTCCTATAGCCAAAGCGAGTCGAATGGTGAGGGGTCAGAATATGAGTTGATGTAATATGATTTAGTTTACTTTTCTTACAATTTTTGAATTGCTTTAAGTTCAGTTTTCTTTTTATACAGCAGCAAGGATACTGGGTTTCATAGTCACTAGCTCACTGTTTGGTTTAATTAGAATTTAGGTACATTTTTATTTTTTCTTAATAATTGATTTCATCATTGCAAGTTTGAAAACCTTTTTGAAAACTTTGATTAGGATTTCCATTTGCATTAGACACTTTAGGAACCCAACAAAAACAAAACCCCAAAACAAAATAAAATCTATAAAACAACGAAGTAAGAAAAGGTTAACTAAGCACATATGGTGCACCACACTTCATCAGTTTACGATACCCGGATTGATAATTTATGTAGAGCAATTTAAGACGTTAAATTGACTAGACAAGACTTACCCACTTTCTTGGTGTAGATAGTATTGTCAGAATGACACCTAGAAAAGCCAATATCTAAAAGAAAACTATCCATTTTGGCATACCAAGCCCGAGGGGCTTGCTTGAGACCATAATGGGATTTCTTAAGCTGACATACAAGGCTAGAGTCTATTTGTATAAAGCCAGTAGGTTGTTCCTATAGATTTATTCATGCAAGTCCCCATGCAAGAAGACAGATTTAACATCCAATTGACGGACTTCCCATTTGAAAGAGGTAGCAAGGGAAAGAACAAGGTGGATAGAGTTCATTTTGGCAACAGGGGAGAAGGTTTCAGTATAGTCAATGCCTTCAACTTGTGAAAAATCCTTAGCAACAAGATGAGTTTTATGTTTATAAACTTTTCCATTTGGTCCATACTTGGTTCTGTAAACCCATTTACATCTAACAAGTTTTTGTCCCTTTGGAAGAGGAACAAGATCCTATGTATCATTTTCCAATAATGAACTATATTTTTCATTCATAGCTGCATCCTAATCTGGATGGCCTGAAGCTTCTGCAAAGGTGTCAGGATCATAATTCACTGAAGCTTGAGCTAGTAAAGAAGAGGCTATATCTAATTGAGAACGTGTACGTCGCTGATTTGTAGGATCACCTGCAAGAGCACTTGCTGCATCCTGAGTAGGAAAAACCCATTTTAGAAGCTGAGGAGCTGAAGGAGGATCCTAAGAAGGTGGGGGAGGATTGTCATCCTCGCTTTCATCATCTAAAGAAGAAATATTTTCAGAAGTAGAAGGGATAGAGAGAGGTGGCACATCCGCCGAACTAGGCTTGTAGGCCGATATATTTTCAACAAACTTTATGTTTCTTCTAATGATAACATTTTTGGACTTAAGTGGAATAAGTCTATATACTTTGACATCTTCAGAATATAAAAAAAAAAAAAAAAAAAAAAAATTCCCTCTTAGGTTCTAAAGCTTTATGTTTCTCATTTGGAATATGGGCCCATGTTTCACTTCCAAAAACACGAAAGTGACTTACATCTAGTTTACTTGAGCTCCATGCTTCTTTTGGAGTGATATTCTTTAAAACCTTAGTAGGAGTGCGATTTACTATGTAATTTACATAGTTAATTGCTTATGCCCAAAAATTAAGACCAAGTCCTTTAGATTGAAGCATACAATTAGCCATTTCCTTTAACGTGCGATTCTTCCTTTCAGCTACACCATTTTGTTGTGGAGTATATGGAATAATATGTTGCATTTGAATTTATTCTCAGTGCAAAAGTTGTTGAATTTGTTGTTAACATATTCTGTGCCATTATCAGATCTTAGCTTAAGAATTTGATGTTCAGATTGTTTTTCAACAAAGGTTATAAAGGCCAAGAACATGTTAAATACTTCACTCTTGAGTTTTAAGAAGTATACCCGAGTGTGTCTGGAGAGATCATAAATGAAAGTTAAGAAATACTTGTAGCTGGAGAATGAAACAACTGGAAGTGGACCACATAAATTACTATGCACAATATGTAAAGGCATGGAGGCGTGCTAAGAGGCACTTTTTTCAAAACTATCCCGATGATGTTTTTTGAGTACGCATCCGGAAAAAACACCATCTCTGCAAGATACCATAGGAAGACTTGTCACCATATTTTATTTACATAGATTTTGAAGGGAGCGATAGTTTAAGTGACCAAATCGCTCATGCCAAAGTTTGCTCACTTCATCCTTATGAGCAACAAATACCAAGGGAAGAGTTGATGACCCAAAGTTATTAAACTTATACAACCTTGTAGAATTATCAGCAACGCCAGTAGCTAAAATTTGTCTAGGATCTCTTAAGTCCTTAATTATAACATCATGAGGTGATAATTCAACGATTTTACTTTCACCTGAATGAGTTATTTGATATATAGATAGAAGGTTGCAGGATAAGGTTGGAACACATAATACATCATTAAATTGACCATTGTCTAGATGAATAGTTCCAGTCCCTACAACACTAAGAGATCTATCATCACCAACATATATATTTTTGGTGTTACAATCATTTAAAGAAGAAAACATGGCTTTGTTTTTGGCCATGTGATAAGAAGCTCCAGAATCAATGAACCACTCATGAGAATGAGAAGAAGAAGATACATTTAGTGCATAACCAGAACGAGATGCTTGACAACCACATGTAGAAAGTGCAATTCCTAAAGATGAAGTTGAAGTTGAAGAGTGCTCTAAATGGATGTTATGATTCTTCATTGCTGCTTCCAAGGATTCCATCTTCTTAAAGCATTTGGATTCTAAGTTGCCATCTCGATTACAAAAGTTGCAATTTTTATCAACCTTCTTCCCTTTGTTTTTATTTTCCTTATCATTTTGTTGAATTGATTTTTCATTTTGAGACTGAAATTGCTTAGGACCCTTGTTTAGTTGAGGACCATTCTTTTCAGGATATTGCTTCTTAGGATTCTTTGAATTTGGTTGTTGTTGGGCAGCTAAGGCTTTCTTAAAAGAGTTTCCAAGATTAAGAAGACCAATATATAAGAGTTTTTCTTGTTCTCTTATTAAAGAATCACAAAAGACATCAAAAGAGAGGGACTTGTAGTCTTGTCCTTGAGAAATAAATGCTTTTCTAGTAGAATGGAAGGTGGAAACAAACACATAGTGGGCTGGTCCCAACTTAGTAAGAATGGAATAGATAAGGCTACCATATTTTTTCTTAACCTTAACATCTTCCAAGAGAAGTATAAGGGTCTTGAACTTGGACAAAAAATATTCAATGGAAGAAAAATTATTGGGGTCCAACGTAAGCAACTCATTTTCGAGTTGATGGGCTCTAATTTTTTTTTAATTCCACAAACTTTGGTGAGTTGTTTCATTGCTTCATTAGGGGTATCAAGTTCTGTGATATGGAATTTGAGGTCTGGAGAAATATAAATCCCTATTAACCCACGTGCTTGATCTTGCCTATTTTCCCATTTGGCTTCCTTATCTTCATCTTTAGGTTTAGTTTCTTGGCCTGACGCTATTCTATAAAGACCTTTACTTCTAAGTAGATCAATAATGTAGGACCACCATTGGAAGTATTTGGTGCTATCAAGAATAACTTGGCATGGACTTTCCATTTTAGCAGAAACTAAAGCTGTACATATTGAAACTAAGTGTTCCAATGGAAAGATCTCAAAAAATTAGGCCGGTTAAAAAAAAGGGCTTTGAAAACGGCTTCCGGATGAAGAAGTTATGACTTTTTGAAGAAAAGTTATTGAAGATGCTGATGAAGTGTGTGAATGTGCGGAAGTGAATAATAATGTTATATTAAAAACAAATCCCCCCTTCTTTCCAAACTTAATCTAATTATCTCACTTTAAAAAGATTTTATGTGACCCACTTTTATAAATAAGTGAAAGTCACTTTTACAATTGTACTTTATGAACTACTCACTAAATTGTAACTTAAATAAAAGATAAAGAGACTTGAGAATTATAAGTGACTCACTTTTTATAATGGGTGAGAACACTTTTACATAAAGTTACTTTAAAACATAAGTTACATGTGTTTTTTCAAGAAGTAACTCAACAAAAAGGAAGACTTGAACCCAAAACCTTTATTCTCATAATGTAACTTTGGACTAAGTGAGCTAGTTTAAAAGGTTAGCAATTTTTTTTTAGTCATTAAAACTTCAGGGCGCGTGCTTACTTGAAAAAACTCTTTTTGACTACAAAACAAAAAAACACATAACCAAACACGGACATGCAAAAAAAAACCAAACCTTACGAATTGAAGTTAGTTTTCGTCAGAAACTAAATATTTTCCTCAATGTTTCTGATTTTTCGAGATCACACTAAGGCACGACGGAAAAGAGCATACACATGAGGAAAATCCTTTCTTTCTGTTTCTAATTTTCCCAGATCGCACAGAGTCGCAAGGCAAAGAGCATATGCATAAATGAAAGGTATAGATCTGGTAATAAAAAAAAGAGAGCTAGATAAATCGAAATAAATAGAGAGATAAATAACTAAAACTGCAAATAAAGACTGTATACCTCCAGATCTTATAAATGACGTAACTAGGGCTACCAGAAACCTTTTCACGTGAAATGAAAGGGGTTCCTCACTAGAATAGATGCTCCTAACACAATAGAGCAGTCATCTTGACCCAAAAGCAGTCAAAAACAGTAGATTTAGGAAATGACAGTCGGATGCAATTCTACCAGCTTTGGATTTAGATCACCAACAGATGCAAGCCTCAAATAGCTTTGATACCATGTAGGAATTTACAGGGTAAGTTCCTCATATAGAACACCAAAGGACACCACTCACTAACAGATCATAGTTCAATACACCAGTATTCTTTACCTGGTTAAAACCCTCAAAGAGGGAAACAATCTATGGCCTGAGCCAACGCGACCATTTCAGGAAATTTATTAATAAAAGAAAGAAAATTTACATAAGCTTTTCTCATGAACGGTCACCCTACAAATGACCCTCCATGCTCTTTAAATAAAGATCATGGACCAATCAGGTGTTAAGCCACGGATTAAGTATCGGTAATATCGATGAGAGAATGAACTGTCGGATCACTTCATGTCTAGAACATATCGTGACCGTCAGATTGTAGGTTACAAAGGTACATAGTAAATAAACACACTTTACCTAACTCTACACTAGACCAAGTTATACTTAACTATTTCCTATGTGTCGGAATATCCTAACATTATGACGAGTCATAACATCCTTTAATGTGAATTGACATGTAGCATCATCCCATAGAGGGATCATTGTTGCACTCTGATGCTCAACTTCGACCTGTTAAGGGCCTATAAATCATAAACATAATTTAACATATATATAATTAATAAACTAGAATCATAATAACATATGCATTAAATTCAAACACATCAATTGAAAGCAATTTAAAAACTAAATACAATTTCAAGACATAAACACATAAAGTTTAAAGATGATTTAAAAATGTAGGAGGTGTACATGAAATAGGCGAAGAAGGTCCACTAGATGTAGCATGATCATTAATAGAGACATAAACACTACCTCTAACACTCAGAATGGAATCAGAAGCGTGATGTACAAGTGAAACATGAAATCTTGGTGGGCTACGTGATCTATCACGAGCCCGACCACATATAGTAGAACCCTATGCACTACGATGACCTGCAGTTGGGGAACGTATATGGGATGCCTCAACATATTACATATAATACACATAAACCAATCCAATAAAAAAATGTTGACAAAAAAACCATTTCTAAACTCAAACAAAATAATCTAGCCTAAAGTCCTAAACTTTAGAGTCCATTTTTTGATAATTTATCAACCAAAGTATTGATTTCCATGTAAACACAATCGAAAGAAGTGATCAAATCTACCTTCACACTTTTTATCATTTCTAAATAATGCATTTTATTCATAGCACATACATATGTAAAAAATTGAAATAAACCTATTTACAAAACTAATAAGATTTCATGCCAAACAAATACTACAATAGACTTTAAGTCCTTAATGTTTGAATTTGACACATGACATGTACTAGGTGCAAGCACATGAAGACAATATTTATTGTACAACATACTACACAATGAAACAATATTGTACAAATAAAAAAAAAGTCTAAATGTTTTTATTCATTAGACTGAATGCACTTTTCATGATGGCTTTAATGTATATATCAATCAATGATGCATTGTTGAAATATATATATATATATATATATATATATATATATAATATTATACTATATATATGTTATGTTTTAATATTTATGCTATGTTAAATGTTATAGTTATATTGTTATGCACAATAACATGTTACATTATGTTTATGTTAAATAGTTATAGAATATTTTATGTTATGTTATAAACAATACATATAAAACTATAATATATTTGGCTATGTTGATCTATTATAACTTTATAATATAGTTAAATATATAATTATTTTTAAATAATTATATAGTTTTGTTTTTTTTCTTTGCATACTAAAGAAGCACGACATAGCCGTACATAGAACCTTTTATCAAGATTATTCAACATAGTCATGTCTGAGACTAGAACCTGGGTGGGGAGGTTATCATTAAACTCTCCCAACCACCTGGGCTATATGTTGGCTTGTTAGGGCCTAACCCAGGTTCAAAGTTAATTAACCAAACAAATCTTGGTACTACTGGCCCTTTCGGCAACAGTCTGCGGAGCGCGAACTGAGGTCTCACCTGAAGTAGTATGGGAGGGTGCTAGAACTAGGTTTCTACACCCTGGAGATGTCTGATGAGTTCGACTGGTTCGCGGTTTGTCCCTGCGGACATGTTGCCTCGCGTGCTTTCTCGTTCCTCGCAGCTTGATACACTGCCTTCGCGCAGCCCTATCCAGGAACTGTACACCATGTTCTGCACTATTACCCAAGACCTTGCTTGTATTCCAATATTAGTTAATTATCTTTACCTACTTGAGTGTCTTAATTTATACTTAACAATACAGAACATTCATATAGGTTCGCGTAGTAAATAAACAATATATTTGAAAACTATATCAATCATGCATCAAACCAGGAAAAGATACACATAATTATAGAAAAACTTCTCTTTATTGATTCTATCCACAGTTATAGACTTGACTCCCCCTGTGCACTCAGTTGCAGGGGTCCGCGCACTCAACTATGGACTACTAGGCCTCTACGCACACAGCTACAGAGCCTTCTCCTACTCTACAACCAAAGACACGCTTTACCCTTTTACTCAACCACTTAGACTTCCTTATTCCTTCATTCCCTTTTACACTTAGAGCCTCACTCTATTTATACAATCCCATGGTCTGCGGACCATGGGTAGGTCTATCTAGCCGAAATTACATTACAGAACTAGGGTGGACAACCCTGTGACTCTATCATACTTTCGCGCTCCGTGCCCGCAATTCGTGGAGCTCTTACACCAATATTTGGTCAAAAATTGTGCTTTAAGCCCTAAAATATGCCTTGGGGGGATTCCATGCCCAACAAGCCCCCAACACAAACATCGTGACTCGCCCTTGAGTCACTCTGTCGGCGCGGAGATCTTTGTGCGGAGTCCCTCCAATTGTTCTTGAATTGCGGCAAGGTCAACAACACACTGAGCTGCTACTTGCTGGATCTACTACATTCGTTGTTCTGAGACCTCTATGTTGGGAGTGCTTCTCTGCATCAATGTGTGCATCCCTTGCATTTCTGCGAGCTTGCCTTCAATATCTGCAGTGATGGTGAAGGCCTCATCGATCCAAGGCTGGATGCGTGCCTTTAGGACTACTTCCTTGTGTCGTGCCGCATCCACCTTGGTGAGCACCAGTACTGCAGCAATAATGCTGCAACTCTTGGGCTGCTTTCTTTACTCTTATCAACCCAGTAGTTCGTAACAGACTTGGAAGCGATGGTGCTGTATGCACAAGTACTAGTTCTTACTACAGGTTGTCACTTGGTTAGCCGGCGCAAGATCACTAGGAGCTTAAGCCAACTTCTATGTATTCCAGAAGAAGCTCTATGTGGGATGAAAAGAGAGAAAGACTACTCTACAGATACTACTCTAACTGCAGAAAGGAGAAAGACTGAAATGTAAAGCAAACCAAGTAAATCCTACTTAACCAACTAATCCTCTTTTGCAGAAAGCACTATGAAAACCATGAAAATAATTCCATCTATCTATTCAAAGAAGTAAACAACATCTAACTAAGCTATTTGTGGAAGAAAATGAGCAAAAAACACCTTTTTGGATTTTTAGGTATTTTTATGTGAATTTGACATGTATGTGATTTATTGTTTGTGAATGTGGCAGCGAATAGGTGGTGTTGAAAGGCAATTTTAGGGCTTGAGGGGATGTAGGATGGTGTGGTTGGGTCCTAGGAGGTCTCGGGTGGCCTTCTGGAGGCTTTTCCCACACTCGGCCTTCAAAAGAAAGCCTACAGGAAAATCTACAAGAGGAAAAACAATGTTCTACAGAAGGCCTATAGGAGGAGGTTGAGAGTAGTTTTGGCTATTTTGAGGGTGTCAGAGTGGGTGGAAAAGGTGGATGAAGGTTGGAATGAAGTGTTAGGGCACCTAGGGTCTACCAAGAATCATTAGGAGATAGAAAGATGATTGGATTTGCTCAAGGAGAGAGGAAGGAATTATACGGAAAATGCAAGAAATTAAGGAAAAATTGAAGGGAGACTTGGGTGACCTGTAGGGCATGGATCAGATGGAGGATGGGATGGCTGATAGGCTGGCATACTCCTAGAAGATATCTACTGAATGAACAACTGATAGTCAACCAATGAGATTAAGCAAGCAATGAAATAAGTGCATCTAGAAACATAGAGTTTTGCATCAAACTAATCTAAACTGTGATCTATGAAAGGAAATGTTGACAACTGCTGCAAGAAAGGAAAACATGGAAGAAGATTGTTGTAAATAAAGAAATGAGCATGATGGAGAAGTTTTGAAGTAAAGAAAAACTAGACTATTAACCAACTGAAAAGCTGTAAACACTAGAAGTCCTATGAATGAGGAAAGTTTGTGTTTTTGGGGCAGCAAGAGGGTATTTGCCTCAGATCATGGTCCGAAAGGGAGGAAGAGGCCAAGGCACTGTTGCTAACCTTTTGAATCTTTTCTTTACCACTGCTTATCCTGCTATAGAAAGCACAAATGGAAGCAAACCATTGAATCATCGAAAGCAACCTATTCTTAACCATGAAAGGAATACATCTAACAACAATCTAATCTACAACTGAAATAAAACGTACAAATACAAGTAAAGAGAAGCTTGGATACTTGTATTGGGCCCTAACCAAGAGCTTTAGCCCTCTGAGGTAACTCAGTGCTAACTCAAAAATGATTCCATCTTTATTTCCAAAATAATAACAAGATTACATAAAACTGTCAAAATAATAAGCTCGAAGTTGAGCAGAGTTTACATAAGAAAAAGTACAACATAAATCCAACAAAGATCCAACAAAAATCCAACCCTAGTGAGGCCCTAGGTCTCTCTACTTATACAAATGAAGCTACCAACAACTTCCTTAAAATCAGGGAGGTTTGGCTCCCAAAACTCGAGATAGTCATTAGTCATCCTCCACTTGCTCGGCTGCCTGCTAATGCATGACTTGGCTGCTTGTACTCCGAGCTGAATGAAGGGGAATTCAAAGTGAGGAGTAATAACTGAGGGGGATTCCCTCCTATATGTCCTATCCTTTGTCCACTTCGAGTTATTGCTGCCATTTGTCCACTGGATCCTTGAATTTGACCACAAAATTCATCAATAATCTGCATTAAACACATATTAGACCACATGGCATCATAACTAACTCAACTCACTCTATAAGCATAAATATAATTATAAAATCATACAATAAGCTAAGAGAATGGTTGATTTGACTAGGTTAGGAGGTAAAATGAGCCCATATAATTACCCATTTATGAGGCTCATCATCACCCCCTACTGAAAGTGTTGCTCATCCTCTAAGCAACTTAGTCCATCTCCTCATCTTTTATGGCCTTGGTGGCCTCCCTAGCATCCCATGCTTCTGATGTGGTCTCCTCTTCCTTGTCATAGAATCTTGCCTTCCTGTCTATTTCTTCCCACTGCTCCTGCTCTTCTTCTTCCCTTCTGCCTTCCAACATCCCTAGCAAAAGTGGGGGACTCAATTTGAGGCCAATCCAATTGACCTTCACCCTCTGCAAGGAGCGCTTATACATTGGCACTCTCCTTAATGCCTCCCTCATCCTCATTGGGGAATGATATTCCCTGATCTGTAGACTGTGTGGTAAGGTATTCGATCTCCTCATATATGTATGTACACAGTCATCCCCAAGTAACCTTTCCATATCCTCAAAATGTGCAATGGCTTGTGCTTGATCAATTATATATCTAGGGGCAATCTGAGGATTATGGGCAAGCAGGTTATGTGTGCTGATGAGTGCCATGGGGTCTGATGGCTCAGCTCTGATCATTAATGGCTCATTCTGCTCCTTTATCATCAACCTTCTTATTTCTACTGCCCTTAACTCTTCATGGTTCATCCATGAGGCCATGTCCATTAGTTGCAGGTCCCCTAGCCTAACATTAGGGTCCCACACATTCATGTATGTGAGGGCCATGTTATGCAGGTAGAATTTTGCCATCTTTGCCTTATCTTCTGATGTGCTTTGGTCACACAAGTCCATAAACTGCCTGTAATATTGGAAAGCCATGGTGCCTCTTTGTGCCAAAGTCTTTATCTGAAATTGCAACCATTGATCCTTGAGATACAGGCCATAGGATTTTGCTGGTGCCCTACATTGCAATGCCTCCATGGACTAGATGGCCATGCATGCCAGTTGGGTCTCTTTCTCTTGCAGCTGTCTTCATAGCAATTTATTTTTAGTTTCAAGGTGGCTTCTTGTGATTTCTTCTCTGTGTTTGACAACACTTAACTCTCTACCCATTTCTCTAAGTTTGTTCTCCATATGGCCAATATCCTCAACTCCTTTGGATTTGGCTATTTTCATCCACCTATGGGTCCTTATCCTTTCTTTTTCTAATTCAAAGAATAGTGGAATTGCAACTTTTTGTGGAATTATTCTTCCCCCCCTCAAGAAGACTGTAGTAGGAGCCAAGATTGGGTTGGGGATCAGGTTCTTGTAGCTCTGTTTCTTCCTCCTTTCCCTGTCGATGTCCTTCTACCCTTTTCTCAAGCCTTTGGGTCTCCTGTAGTTTTGATAGGGTCTCCTGTAGAACTGTCTGTGCCTCCTGTAGGACTATTTTTGGGTCCTGTAGTTCCACCTTCTCTTTCCATGTGGGGGATCTAGGAATCCCCCTTTCATATGTGATAGGTGCCTTGGAAGGGGATTCTTTTCCTTGGGCAAAGGGTGAACCTTCAATAATAATTGGCACTCTTGAAGAAGGTTGGGGTTTCCCTATTTTGATTCTTGTGCTCTTCCTAGCCTTGAAATACATTGAGGTCTACCTTTTCCTCTTCTGTTTTGGCTTAATTGGTGTGCTGAGGGCAATGCGAGCAACTACTGCCTCTCTTTCTAGAGTCTCAGGGGACACTTTTTTCTTTTCTACCTCTTTTTCTGTCTCTGTTTGCTCTATTTCTTCAGATTTCTCTGCCTCTATCTTGGTTTCTTCCTTCTTTCCTTCTTGTGCTTCTAACTCACTAGTTGCTTCACCTTCTCCCCCTTGCTGCTCTTCCTCCTCACTGCCAGTAGGACTGATATCATAGGTCAGGGTTTTTATCTCATCTTCAGCTGTCATGTTTTGGAAGATTTCCCATGCTATAGGGAGTGTAAATGTATGGAGGGATTCTTCCACTAAAATTTTGATTAACCCATGGTGAGCTAGCTACTCTGGATTTCCTACTTTTACTTTAGTACTGGAGTCAATGAGGGACTGCAGGAGGAAGTAGGGGATGCTGAGCTTCTGAGGGGCTAGAGTGTCCATGCCATACCTTATTTCATGAAGGATTATAAAGTGGTAACCATAGACAATGCTGTACCTCCCCTCATAGGAAATATAATTGATTATTTGATAACTAACCTCATCCCAAGGATATGGTATGCTAGCCCTTCTTGTGCCATTTTTATCTTCTACAGGGGTTTCATTGTTTTGGAAGAAGTTTTTCTTAGCAACTTGGCCAATTGGTTTCTCATCCTTACTCCAAGGCAATCCAAGAGGAAGGGTAGTAACCCTACTGATAAATTCAGGGGTTATCTCCATGGAAAGGCCTCTAAAGGTGGCAGTGTCATGTGTTCTGGTGTGAGGGACCAAAGAGTTTTGCAAATTCTTGCGCAATTTCCTCATCAAACCCTTAGAATTTCTCAAAAAAGTTCATCCAGTTTGCTCTTGTGAATATGTCCACTACTTGGGGATGTGCATGGAGCTTAGAGGAGTTGGTGGGCTCCTTCCTCATGAAACCTCCTGTCAATTTTTTTATTCTTCTTTGGGAAACCAAATGAGGAGAAGGAGACAACAATTTTTGAAGAAAAACAGAGAAACAAAGAGACTATGTTTTTTCAAAATAAGTAGAAAGTTTTTTTATGTATTTCCTCCACCTAAAGGCTTTATTTCCTCCTCAAAATTTAACCACTGCTTGCATATTTTGATATTCAATGGGGGTATGCATAGAACGTACCTCCTAAGCCTAAGAATTTTGCTAAAACCCGTGTTTTCTCCCTTCAAAACAACTCACTCGCCCTCCTATAGAAGACTGCTATCCCTCCTGTAGAATTCCTGTAGGTTCTCCTGTAGAACCTGTAAGTGCTCCTGTAGACAACGCCGAGAGTAGGAATATGGGAGAGATTAATGGATAATGATGGTTACAAGGCCATGGGCGCATGAAGAGATTGCAAGAGTGGAGTTTCGAGGAGAGAATGAAGGAAAAGGTGGTGAGAGTGCTCGGGGAGGAGTACTTAATACATTTTATGGATATTTCCGGTGATGGAGGGTGTGATGGTCAAGTGTACGTTGGCCATATTTAGACCATTGATCCCCACCTACCTTGTCATCATGGTCCTTTCCTTGTAATCATCCCTCATGATTGCATCGAAGTTCACACTTCCTCCACTACTTGTCCTTGACATCTTTCCTGAGTTGACTGTGTGCACGTGTGGGTGACATCTTCAAATGAGTGGAGTCAACTAGCTGAAGGTGGCCAAGTTAACTGGCCACCTTTCCCTTGTTCAACCTCAACCATTTCATTGTTATTGCATGCCTTGTAATTATACAAGCGCAAACAGAGGAGCGTGTTAGTTACTTACCTAAGATCTGAATGTATTTGCTGTGAAGGTTGTGGCTCTCTCTCTGCTGTATGCCTTTGTTTCTTTTGATGCATGCTATCTTCTTGATGATGTGTGGCTATGCTTTGTGCAGGTTCCTCTCTAGCTAGATTTGATCTGCAGGTGTCTTCTTCAACCTTCATATTTTCACCCTTTTGTTGCCGATGCTGGATTTTAATGGGATCAGCTGCTACAGGAATTCCTACAGGAGCTCCTGTAGCTGCTTCTCCCTTTGAAAATTCAGCTTATTTCTATGTTTGGAGCTATAAGGATGATACCAAAGATGTAGATAGAGATGGAGAGGTAATAGGTAGGATTCAGGTGAGGTGGATGGTGTTGTTTCCTTTCTTATTTTTGTTTTTTTTCTAAAAAACTGTTTTTTTTGTTTTTTTTTGTTTTCTGTGTTTTCCTTGGGCAGGAAGAAGAATGATGCTTGGGATGTGATGTAGGCTTGGAAATGATGGCAAGGAGGTTTGAAGACTACAGGAGGATTTATAGATCTTTTATGAAGCTTCCCTGTCCCTCAAACTGACTTTTATATCCATTTATAGCTCTCTATAATTCCTACAGGAGCCTCCTGTAGAAAACACAGTTTTTGAAAAAGAAGCACAGTGAGGTGAAAAGAATGCCTAGAATGATGGAGAAAGGTGTGGGAAGGTAGGATAGGTTTTGGTATTGGTTTTAGGGCTCCCTTAGCACCTTCTGTTGCTTCTTGTAGTCCTCCTGCAAACCTGTAATGCAACTGGAACTTCATTTTTCCTTTTTTCCCTTTTTTTTGAAAACAACTAGGCGCCTCAGGGAGGTTTTCACCCTAATTACCTGCCTTGGGTGCCTTTAAGAGAGGTTTTCACCCAAGGATATTATTTTTCTCTTTTCTCTTTTTTTCTTTTTTTCCATCACTGGGCCACCTCAGAAGAGGTTTTCAACCTAATGATGGGACTTAAGCGCCTCATGGAGGTTTTCACTTGAGTTCTTATTTTTTATTTTTTTCTCTTTCTTCAGTGAGTGGATGAAGTGGAGGCCAGACATGCTCCACTACCATCACTGTCTTATTCAAATTTTCAATGAACTCTCGCTTGGAGAGGGATTTCTTGTAGACTTTCAACTGATGTCCATTGACAAGCATGGGGATGGCTTCATCATTAATGGTTCTGATCAAAACTAAACCATTGTCATTGCATTTCTCCACAATGTATGGTCCCAACCATCTTGTCCTTAACTTGCCCTTGAAATATTTGTATCTTGAATCATAGAGTAGTGCCCAATCTCCCTCTTGGAATTGCTTCTCCTTGATGTTTTTGTCATGCCATATCTTTCTCTAAAGATGAAGTCCCTCTGTATGGAGAAGGGCCTGCATTCTGTGTTCATCCAATCCATTGAGCTGAAGTAAT
>APFE031649222.1:39484-66857 GCA_000404065.3 Pinus taeda | reverse complement strand
GTAAAATGAGCCCATATAATTACCCATTTATGAGGCTCATCATCACCCCCTACTGAAAGTGTTGCTCATCCTCTAAGCAACTTAGTCCATCTCCTCATCTTTTATGGCCTTGGTGGCCTCCCTAGCATCCCATGCTTCTGATGTGGTCTCCTCTTCCTTGTCATAGAATCTTGCCTTCCTGTCTATTTCTTCCCACTGCTCCTGCTCTTCTTCTTCCCTTCTGCCTTCCAACATCCCTAGCAAAAGTGGGGGACTCAATTTGAGGCCAATCCAATTGACCTTCACCCTCTGCAAGGAGCGCTTATACATTGGCACTCTCCTTAATGCCTCCCTCATCCTCATTGGGGAATGATATTCCCTGATCTGTAGACTGTGTGGTAAGGTATTCGATCTCCTCATATAT
Source organism: Pinus taeda (assembly GCA_000404065.3). Lineage (NCBI taxonomy): Eukaryota > Viridiplantae > Streptophyta > Pinopsida > Pinales > Pinaceae > Pinus > Pinus taeda. The sequence continues at coordinate 66,454 of APFE031649222.1, read as the reverse complement.
GTATGTACACAGTCATCCCCAAGTAACCTTTCCATATCCTCAAAATGTGCAATGGCTTGTGCTTGATCAATTATATATCTAGGGGCAATCTGAGGATTATGGGCAAGCAGGTTATGTGTGCTGATGAGTGCCATGGGGTCTGATGGCTCAGCTCTGATCATTAATGGCTCATTCTGCTCCTTTATCATCAACCTTCTTATTTCTACTGCCCTTAACTCTTCATGGTTCATCCATGAGGCCATGTCCATTAGTTGCAGGTCCCCTAGCCTAACATTAGGGTCCCACACATTCATGTATGTGAGGGCCATGTTATGCAGGTAGAATTTTGCCATCTTTGCCTTATCTTCTGATGTGCTTTGGTCACACAAGTCCATAAACTGCCTGTAATATTGGAAAGCCATGGTGCCTCTTTGTGCCAAAGTCTTTATCTGAAATTGCAACCATTGATCCTTGAGATACAGGCCATAGGATTTTGCTGGTGCCCTACATTGCAATGCCTCCATGGACTAGATGGCCATGCATGCCAGTTGGGTCTCTTTCTCTTGCAGCTGTCTTCATAGCAATTTATTTTTAGTTTCAAGGTGGCTTCTTGTGATTTCTTCTCTGTGTTTGACAACACTTAACTCTCTACCCATTTCTCTAAGTTTGTTCTCCATATGGCCAATATCCTCAACTCCTTTGGATTTGGCTATTTTCATCCACCTATGGGTCCTTATCCTTTCTTTTTCTAATTCAAAGAATAGTGGAATTGCAACTTTTTGTGGAATTATTCTTCCCCCCCTCAAGAAGACTGTAGTAGGAGCCAAGATTGGGTTGGGGATCAGGTTCTTGTAGCTCTGTTTCTTCCTCCTTTCCCTGTCGATGTCCTTCTACCCTTTTCTCAAGCCTTTGGGTCTCCTGTAGTTTTGATAGGGTCTCCTGTAGAACTGTCTGTGCCTCCTGTAGGACTATTTTTGGGTCCTGTAGTTCCACCTTCTCTTTCCATGTGGGGGATCTAGGAATCCCCCTTTCATATGTGATAGGTGCCTTGGAAGGGGATTCTTTTCCTTGGGCAAAGGGTGAACCTTCAATAATAATTGGCACTCTTGAAGAAGGTTGGGGTTTCCCTATTTTGATTCTTGTGCTCTTCCTAGCCTTGAAATACATTGAGGTCTACCTTTTCCTCTTCTGTTTTGGCTTAATTGGTGTGCTGAGGGCAATGCGAGCAACTACTGCCTCTCTTTCTAGAGTCTCAGGGGACACTTTTTTCTTTTCTACCTCTTTTTCTGTCTCTGTTTGCTCTATTTCTTCAGATTTCTCTGCCTCTATCTTGGTTTCTTCCTTCTTTCCTTCTTGTGCTTCTAACTCACTAGTTGCTTCACCTTCTCCCCCTTGCTGCTCTTCCTCCTCACTGCCAGTAGGACTGATATCATAGGTCAGGGTTTTTATCTCATCTTCAGCTGTCATGTTTTGGAAGATTTCCCATGCTATAGGGAGTGTAAATGTATGGAGGGATTCTTCCACTAAAATTTTGATTAACCCATGGTGAGCTAGCTACTCTGGATTTCCTACTTTTACTTTAGTACTGGAGTCAATGAGGGACTGCAGGAGGAAGTAGGGGATGCTGAGCTTCTGAGGGGCTAGAGTGTCCATGCCATACCTTATTTCATGAAGGATTATAAAGTGGTAACCATAGACAATGCTGTACCTCCCCTCATAGGAAATATAATTGATTATTTGATAACTAACCTCATCCCAAGGATATGGTATGCTAGCCCTTCTTGTGCCATTTTTATCTTCTACAGGGGTTTCATTGTTTTGGAAGAAGTTTTTCTTAGCAACTTGGCCAATTGGTTTCTCATCCTTACTCCAAGGCAATCCAAGAGGAAGGGTAGTAACCCTACTGATAAATTCAGGGGTTATCTCCATGGAAAGGCCTCTAAAGGTGGCAGTGTCATGTGTTCTGGTGTGAGGGACCAAAGAGTTTTGCAAATTCTTGCGCAATTTCCTCATCAAACCCTTAGAATTTCTCAAAAAAGTTCATCCAGTTTGCTCTTGTGAATATGTCCACTACTTGGGGATGTGCATGGAGCTTAGAGGAGTTGGTGGGCTCCTTCCTCATGAAACCTCCTGTCAATTTTTTTATTCTTCTTTGGGAAACCAAATGAGGAGAAGGAGACAACAATTTTTGAAGAAAAACAGAGAAACAAAGAGACTATGTTTTTTCAAAATAAGTAGAAAGTTTTTTTATGTATTTCCTCCACCTAAAGGCTTTATTTCCTCCTCAAAATTTAACCACTGCTTGCATATTTTGATATTCAATGGGGGTATGCATAGAACGTACCTCCTAAGCCTAAGAATTTTGCTAAAACCCGTGTTTTCTCCCTTCAAAACAACTCACTCGCCCTCCTATAGAAGACTGCTATCCCTCCTGTAGAATTCCTGTAGGTTCTCCTGTAGAACCTGTAAGTGCTCCTGTAGACAACGCCGAGAGTAGGAATATGGGAGAGATTAATGGATAATGATGGTTACAAGGCCATGGGCGCATGAAGAGATTGCAAGAGTGGAGTTTCGAGGAGAGAATGAAGGAAAAGGTGGTGAGAGTGCTCGGGGAGGAGTACTTAATACATTTTATGGATATTTCCGGTGATGGAGGGTGTGATGGTCAAGTGTACGTTGGCCATATTTAGACCATTGATCCCCACCTACCTTGTCATCATGGTCCTTTCCTTGTAATCATCCCTCATGATTGCATCGAAGTTCACACTTCCTCCACTACTTGTCCTTGACATCTTTCCTGAGTTGACTGTGTGCACGTGTGGGTGACATCTTCAAATGAGTGGAGTCAACTAGCTGAAGGTGGCCAAGTTAACTGGCCACCTTTCCCTTGTTCAACCTCAACCATTTCATTGTTATTGCATGCCTTGTAATTATACAAGCGCAAACAGAGGAGCGTGTTAGTTACTTACCTAAGATCTGAATGTATTTGCTGTGAAGGTTGTGGCTCTCTCTCTGCTGTATGCCTTTGTTTCTTTTGATGCATGCTATCTTCTTGATGATGTGTGGCTATGCTTTGTGCAGGTTCCTCTCTAGCTAGATTTGATCTGCAGGTGTCTTCTTCAACCTTCATATTTTCACCCTTTTGTTGCCGATGCTGGATTTTAATGGGATCAGCTGCTACAGGAATTCCTACAGGAGCTCCTGTAGCTGCTTCTCCCTTTGAAAATTCAGCTTATTTCTATGTTTGGAGCTATAAGGATGATACCAAAGATGTAGATAGAGATGGAGAGGTAATAGGTAGGATTCAGGTGAGGTGGATGGTGTTGTTTCCTTTCTTATTTTTGTTTTTTTTCTAAAAAACTGTTTTTTTTGTTTTTTTTTGTTTTCTGTGTTTTCCTTGGGCAGGAAGAAGAATGATGCTTGGGATGTGATGTAGGCTTGGAAATGATGGCAAGGAGGTTTGAAGACTACAGGAGGATTTATAGATCTTTTATGAAGCTTCCCTGTCCCTCAAACTGACTTTTATATCCATTTATAGCTCTCTATAATTCCTACAGGAGCCTCCTGTAGAAAACACAGTTTTTGAAAAAGAAGCACAGTGAGGTGAAAAGAATGCCTAGAATGATGGAGAAAGGTGTGGGAAGGTAGGATAGGTTTTGGTATTGGTTTTAGGGCTCCCTTAGCACCTTCTGTTGCTTCTTGTAGTCCTCCTGCAAACCTGTAATGCAACTGGAACTTCATTTTTCCTTTTTTCCCTTTTTTTTGAAAACAACTAGGCGCCTCAGGGAGGTTTTCACCCTAATTACCTGCCTTGGGTGCCTTTAAGAGAGGTTTTCACCCAAGGATATTATTTTTCTCTTTTCTCTTTTTTTCTTTTTTTCCATCACTGGGCCACCTCAGAAGAGGTTTTCAACCTAATGATGGGACTTAAGCGCCTCATGGAGGTTTTCACTTGAGTTCTTATTTTTTATTTTTTTCTCTTTCTTCAGTGAGTGGATGAAGTGGAGGCCAGACATGCTCCACTACCATCACTGTCTTATTCAAATTTTCAATGAACTCTCGCTTGGAGAGGGATTTCTTGTAGACTTTCAACTGATGTCCATTGACAAGCATGGGGATGGCTTCATCATTAATGGTTCTGATCAAAACTAAACCATTGTCATTGCATTTCTCCACAATGTATGGTCCCAACCATCTTGTCCTTAACTTGCCCTTGAAATATTTGTATCTTGAATCATAGAGTAGTGCCCAATCTCCCTCTTGGAATTGCTTCTCCTTGATGTTTTTGTCATGCCATATCTTTCTCTAAAGATGAAGTCCCTCTGTATGGAGAAGGGCCTGCATTCTGTGTTCATCCAATCCATTGAGCTGAAGTAATCTTTCTTTCTGTGCATGGATAAGGTCTAGGTCCAGCTGAGCTGCCATCCTCAGGGTATTGAATTCAAATTCTATTGACATCAAAGCCTTCTTCCCATAGACTAGCTCATAGGGTGTGAACCCTGTAGTGGTCTTCCATGTTGTATTGTAAGCCTAAGTGGCCCCAAATAATCTGTTCGCCCAGTCTTTTTTGCTGCTGCTCACTACCTTTGTGAGGGTCCATTCCAATGCTCTGTTAGTGACCTCCACCTACCCATTGGCTTGTGGATGGTAAGGGGTTGAAGTCCTATGCTTGATTCTATGATGTGTGAACAGGTCTTCAATCATATTGGAAGTAAACTGACTACCTTGATCTGTGACCAATTCTCTTGGATACCCAAACTTGTAGAATATGTTCTCTCTCAAAAATTCAGCTACTTTTTCCTCTGTCGCTACTTTGATTGCTTTTGTCTCTGCCCACTTTGTTAGGTAATTGGTGCACATAATGATGTATTACTTCTACTTTGAAGCAGGGCTGATAGGACCCACAAAGTCCATGCCCCACTTCTCGAATGGCTCAAAGGTCACTTGAGGTTGCATGGGCATCTCATCCTTTGGAGTAGGTTTCCCCATCCTCTAGAACTGATCACACTGGCTGGTATATCTCCTCACATCCTGATGAAGAGTGGGCCAGTAGTAGCCTACTTGCAATATCTTGAAGGCGGTTCTTTTTGCTACAAAATGACCTCCGTAAGGCCCATCATGACAGGTTAGGAGAATGTCAAAGACTTCCTCCTCCCTAACACATCTTCTCAAGATCTAATCTGGGCCAAGTTTGAAGAGATTGCCCCCAATCTAGGTGAAAGAGGCACTTTTCCTCACTATCTTTCTCTTCTCTTTTGAGGACAGATGTGGTAGAAACTGTGCTGAAACCAAGTAGCTTACTATATCAGCAAACCATGGAGAGTGTACTGAGATAGCAAATAGGTGTTCATTTGGAATTTGGTCATCCACCATTCCTTCTTCACCTGCAGGCAAATTTACTCTAGACAAGAAGTTAGCAACAACATTTTCTTTACCAGGCTTATCAATAAAGGTCAAATCAAACTGCTGCAGTAAAAGCAACCATCTAATAATGTGAGAATTCACATCCAGTTTATTCATTAAATATCTAATTGCAGCATGATCAGTGTGCACAAAAGTTTGATAGCCTGTTATATAATGTCTGAATTTGTTTAAAGAATGCATGACAACTAGGAGTTCCTTCTCGGTCACCATATAGTTTAACTTTGCCTTTGACAAGTTTTTGCTTACAAAGTATATGGCATAAGGTAAATTTTCATCAATTTGTCCCAAGGCTGGTCCTATTCCTTTGTTCAAGGCATCTGTGTGAATGTGGAAAGGTAGGGCCCAGTTTGGGCCTCTAAGAATTGGTGCAGTCACGAGCTTGCTCTTCAAGGTATCTAGGGCTTCTTGACAATTTTCTGACCATATAAATTCGACATCTTTACCTAAAAGGCCAAACAAAGGAGAGGCTAGCTTGCTGAAATCTTTAATGAATCTCCAGTAATACCCTGCTAAGCCTAGGAAAATTTTGACATCTCTCACCTTTTGAGGAGGTGGGACCCTTTGGATGATGGCAATTTTGTTGGGGTCCACCTGCAGTGCTTGTTGAGATATTGCATGATCTAGCACAGTCCCTTCAGTCATAAAAAATTCACATTTTTCCAGACTGAGGGACAGGTTAATCTCAATACATTTGTCTAGAACTTTTTCTAGATTAGATAAGGCTTCCTGAAAGTCAGAGCCATAAGGAGTAAAATCATCCATGTATATCTCTACTACATCATGAACTAATTCAGAAAATATACTCAGTACCGCTCTTTGGAAAGTGCCTAGAGCATTACAAAAACCAAAAGGAAGGACCTGATATGCAAAGGTACCCTAAGGGCAAGTGAAAGTGGTCTTATCTTGGTCTTCCGGGCTGATTTGAATCTGATTGTACCCGCTAAACCCATCTAGGAAAGAGAAAATTTTTTTCCCTGCCAGACCATCTAACACTTGATTTATGAAAGGTAAAGGAAAATGGTACTTTTTAGTGGCTTTGTTCAATTCCTGATATTCGACACAAATTCTCCAATTACCATTTTTCCTTGGCACGAGCACTAGAGGAGAGACCCATTCACTGTCAGAGATGGGATAGACGAATCTTGCATCAAGCAATTTCTGTAGTTCTTCCTTAACAATATCTTTAAGTGCTGGATTCATCCTCCTTTGAGGTTGCCTAACTGGCTTGCAATCCTCCTTGATGTATATATGATGAGTACATACTGAAGGGTGCACTCCCTTCATCTCCTTATAACTCTAGGTGAAGGCATCTAGGTGTTTTCTCAATAAGCTACACAGTTCCTTTTCCTAGGAAGTGGATATGGATGGATTGATTTTCAAGGTTCTTTCTAGGCCGAACTCTATATTCTTAACATGGAGAGAGGTGGAGTCAGCCGCACGAAGATCAGTTGAGGGGTCATTTTGGGTTTCTCTTACTATGTCCTCTAATGGTGATACACTAGGAGGTGGATTCTGAATTATATTTTCAATCATATCATCCTCATCTTGCTATTTTCCCCCCATGGCGATTCCTAATGCACAAAGCGGTGCCGAATAGACTTCATCCTCATATTCCTCCTCCAACCAGAGAGGCAGATCATGTTCTAACAAGGGTTGGGTAGGAGGATATAGGATTAACTACTTGGACATATGCCCATTCTTTATGGTCATGTTCCCAGCTTGACAGATGATGTAGGCATCGACAGTAGCCAACTAGGGTCTTCCCAGAATGAGAGGATACCCAGTGAACTTTGCCTTTGGCTGGAGAACTAAGAAATCAACAGGGTACTCCTAAGAATCAATGGAGACCATCACATCTTCCACAATCCCCTTAGGGGTCACGGTGGAGCGGTCTGCAAGCTGTAGCATGGTCGTGGTCTTCCTCAAGGAGCCCTGGAGGTTGATTTTGAGCATTGTGTCCTTTGTCATCACATTAATGGCAACTCTCAGATCAATCAAGGTGTGTGGGATCATGGTGCCATTGATGTGGACATCAACTACTGGGCTTCTAGGGTCTAGAAATTTTGGACAAATTACATAGTTGCCCTATGACATTGATGGTTGGGGCATCTCTCGTGCACCTTCCTGGATGCCTGAGCACTTCTCTTTGATCAACCTATTGTAGATAGGCACATCTTTTATGGCTTGGAGAAGTGGTATCTTCACACATAAATGTTTCAACTCTCCCAGGAGTTCAACTTATTCAGGGGTAGGCTGGACTGTTGTGGATAGTCTCTCAGGAACGGGTGGAATTGATTTAGGTTCACTTTCCACTTTATCTTCCTCAACCTCCTTGGGTGGAGGCTAGCTATCTGGGAGAACTTTCTCAGATCACAAGTTAATTTCCTGAATCTCCACTGCATAAGTCGAGCATGATGGTTCCCCACTATACACGTGCTGAGCCTGTCTGCTGTTTAGGTTCATATTTAGATGGGCAGGCATTTGGGGTTGATTTGGTGGAGTAGGAGGTAATGGTTGTGGTTGGGAAAGTGGTGGAGGCAAAAGACAGGGAGGAGAGTTGTATTGGGGCCTCCACCCCTGAAGAGATGCATTCCACTGAGGCTGCGACAAAGCATAGGATTGAAATGAATGGGTGGAAGGTTGGGCATGATATAGAGATGTGAAGGACCAGGGAGGAGGTGTGGACCAGGAAGGATGAGCAGGGGGGCCCCAAGAAGGTATGGAAGTGATGTGGTTGGGGTTGTAGTATGCCTAAGATATCCCTTGCATCCCCTACTGATACGGTCTAGGTCCATGCGTCCTCCTTTGGTTTATGTAATAAAGCTATTTAGTGACTCCCTCAACCCCTTTATATACAACTTTAAGTCTGGGTAAGGAAGGACACTTGTTTGTAGAATGATTTCCTTCACAGACTGAACAAACTTCTATAGAGTTCAATGGGCATTCATTCCTAGGATGCCTCCTGGTGCATCTAGGGAAAAAAATGGCCAAAGCCCTCTCTGCTTCCTCTTGTTTCCTTTTGATATGTAAGGTATCCATTTGCATGGCAAGAGTTTGCAGCATCTCACTCTTGAATTTTTCCAGCATGTTTCCAATTTCTCCTTTAATGGATGAGCTAGAGGAAGAGGTATTGGCTATGGGTTGACTCCCCTTACCTTTCTTTCTGGCTGGTCTAGAATGGTTTCTAAAAATAGTCTTTATGTCCTCATAGGATAGTTGGTATATGTATCCCCCGGCTAGTAGATGGAGGGTGTCTAAAAGGTCTTCCCAAATTCCCCTAAGCAGGACCAACTTCAGACACTCAAGGTCAAGTGTACACCTGACCCTTTTGTAACTAAGCTGGAACCTCTCTTCATAGTCCTCCAAGGACTCATCACTTCCTGTTGTCATTCGAAAGATTTCTTCTTTAGTATCTTTTGACTTACAATAGTCTCGATACTTGTTGTTAAAGGCTTGCTGCATCTAAGCCAAAGTTGTGATGCTATTTCCAGGTAATCCCATGAACCAGCACAAGGCTGCATCCTTGAGAGTAGAAGGGAGCAGTTTCAACTTTTTCTCATCTTCCGCATAGTCATAGGTTCGATAGATAACAACAAAATCAAACAAAAAGGTGTCAGGATCTTCTGTAGTCAGACCATGGAAATGAGGCAGGGTGGAAGGGCTTCTATTATTCATTTTGGTGTCCCCATTACTCTCCCGAATGGGAAAGGTACCCTCTATTCTCTCTCCATTCCCCCTAGTATTTCTGTGTTCAGCCATTGGCTCCAAAGGAATGTTTTCTTCTTCTTCTTCCCCTATAGGTTCTTCAAATATGTCAGGTTGTTTGCCTAAGGGTTATTCTTGATCGTAGCCATCGAAGAAGAGAGAAGGTTGGCTGTGTGAAGCAGTGGGGGTATTGGGAAAAACTTTTCCTGAATTATCTCTATTCCTACGAGGCATGAAAGGAAATATTTTTGGTTGGTTTTTGTTTTTTTTTTCTCCACACTGATAGTACCTACAAAACTGAAATTGATTGAACAAAACAAGTTGCAACTAACTGAAATGAACTTGCTGAAATGAAATTTGCAAAATTGAAAAGGAAAGCAAGGAAATGTAGAACTTGAAAGGAAAGGAAATGACTATTCTACTTTTGCTGAAATAACTATTAGTAGAATGTTGCAAGAAGTAATTAGAAGAAAGCAGTAATCACAGAATACTCTAACACTTCCGCGGAAAAAGTGCCAAAAATACGGTGAGCACCAATATTGCAGCAATAACGCTGCAACTCCTGGGTTGCCTTCTTTACTCTTATCAACCCAGTAGTTAGTAACAAACTTGGAAGCGACGGTGCTGTATGCACAAGTACTAGTTCTTACTGTAGGTTGTCACTTGGTTAGCCATCACAAGATCAATAGGAGCTCAAGCCAACTTCTATGGATTCCAGAAGAAGCTCTATATGTGATGAAAGGAGAGAAAGACTACTCTACAAATACTACTCTAACTGCAAAAAGGAGAAACACTGAAATGTAAAGAAAACCAAGTAAATCCTACATAACCAACTAATCCTACTTTTGCAGAAAGCATTATGAAAACCATGAAAAGAATGCCATCTATCTATTCAACGAAGTAAAAAACAAGTGACTAAGCTATTTCTGGAAGTAAATGAGCAAAAAACATCTTTTTGGATTTTTAGGTATTTTTATGTGAATTTGACATGTATGTGATTTATTGTTTGTGAATGTGGCAGCGAATAGGTGGTGTTGAAAGGTGATTTTAGGGCTTAAGAGGATGTAGGATGGTGTGGTTGGGTCCTAGGAGGTCTTAGGTGGTCTTCTGGAGGCTTTTCCCACACTCGGCCTTCAAAATAAAGCCTATAGGAAAATCTATAGGAGGACACAGGAAATCTACAAGAGGAAAAACAACGTTCTACACGAGGCCTACAAGAGGAGGCCGAGAGCAGTTTTGGCTGTTTTGAGGGTGTGAGAGTAGGTGGAAAAGGTGGATTAAGGTTGGAATGAAGTGTTAGGGCACCTAGGTTCTACCAAGAATCATTAGGAGAGAGAAATATGATTGGATTTGCTCAAGGAGAGATGAAGGAATTCTATGGAAAATGCAGGAAACTAAGGTAGAATTGAGGGGAGACTTGGGCGACCTGTAGGGAATGGATCAGATGGAGGATGGGATGGCTGATAGGCTGGCCTGCTGCTAGAAGATATCTGTTGCATGAACAACTGACAGTCAACCAGTGAGAGTAAGCAAGCAATGAAATAAGTGCATCTAGAAAAACAAAGTTTTGCATCAAATTAATATAAATTGTGATCTATGAAAGGAAATGTTGATAACTGCTGCAAGAAAGGAAAACATGGAAGAATATTGTTGTAAATAAAGAAATGAGCATGATGGAGAAGTTTTGAAGTAAAGAAAAACTAGACAATTAACCAACTAAAAAGCTGTAAACACTAGAAGTCCTACGAATGAGGAAAATCTATGTTTTTGGGGCAACAAGAGGGTCTTTGCCTCAGATCATGGTCCGAAAGGGAGGAAGAGAGGCCAAGGCATTGTTGCTAGCCTTTTGAATCTTTTCTTTACCACTGCTTATCTTGCTATAGAAAGCACAAATGGAACTACTGAATCATGAAAAGCAACCTATTCTTAACCATGAAAGGAATATATCTAACAACAATCTAATCTACAACTGAAATAAAAAGTACAAATACAAGTAAAGAGGAGCTTGGCTGCTTCGATTGGGGCCTAAACCAAGAGCTTCAGCCCTCTGAGGTAACTCAGTGATAACTAAAAAAGGATTCCATCTTTATTTCCAAAATAATAAGAAGATTACATGAAACTGTCAAAATAATAAGCTTGAAGTTGAGCAGAGTTTACATAAGAAAAAGTACAACAAAAATCCAACCCTAGTGAGGCCCTAGGCCTCTCTACTTATACAAATGAAGCTACCAACAACTTACTTAAAATCAGGGAGGCTTGGCTCCTAAAACTTGAGATAGTCATCAATCATCCTCCACTTGCTCTGCTGCATACTAATGCATGACTTGGCTGCTTGTACTCTGAGCTGAATGAAGGGGAATTCAAAGTGAGGAGTAATAAATGAGGGGGTTTCCCTACTATAAGTCCTCTCCTTTGTCCACTTCGAGTTATTGCTACCATTCGTCCACTAGAGCCTTGAATTTGACCATAAAAGTCATGAATAATCTGCATTAAACACATATTAGACCACATGGCATCATAACTAACTCAACTCACTCTACAAGCACAAATATAATTAGAAAATCATACAATAAGCTAAGAGAATGGTTGATTTGACTAGGTTAGGAGGTAAAATGAACCCATAGAATTACCCATTTATGAGGCTCATCACACCTGTTCTTTCAGTGCTTTTGCCTGCTACATCCACGCGAGCCATTGAGTGAGGGCCACCATCTGCACAGTTCCTTTGACGCGGTCGTGCTGCTGTTGGAGTTCTCGCAGCTCTATCTCTAAGCGTTGGATGTTGGGGTCCTCCTCCAAATTTGTGAGGACCTCAAATGATTCTTCCAACATACTGGTGCAGTCTCACACTGCACTACCAATTTCCTCCAATCCTACTATGATAGTGCTAGTGCACTGTTCTTTGACTTCTGGGGGGGGTGGACGGCTGCGCCTTTAACCACAGATCAGCGATTTGAAGGTTCAGCTTCAGATGAACCTTTTCCATTTCTTCCCTTGCTTCGCGGACCCCTGTTTCTAACCTGTGGATCCATGCCTCTGTTGGCATGTCTGCTAGGATGGCCAACTCCGGGATGCTTTAACAAGCATCATCTATCACCTGTACTAGCTGTTGATTCTGCGACACCACTTCGTTGCACTACAAGCTTAGTTGTTCCATATTTATTTTATGCTCATTAAGGACTTGGAGCACGAAGCTCTCCCTAGATTGCAACTCTACAGTTATCCCATCCTGCAACACATATAAGGTCTCTCTAGGGAGTGCAGCCATATTGAGACCAAGATCTTTTAGCGCGCCGACCATAGGCCTATCAACCTCATTTGATATCACTAGTGTGCCTTCTGACAACACTATGGTATTTTTTGTCCACATGCGCAACATCTATTCTGCGGCTATTGAGCCAACTGCGAGGCTGGTCGAAAGGGTACCAACCTAAGGAGGGTGCGCTTGTAATTCCTGCAACTGTGCTTTGAGGGCTCCCAACACAATTTTGTTCTCCTGCATGAAATCTTGGAGAGTCTCATTGGTGACATCGTGCAGTGTCTTGCTGATGTCATGCAGATTACCCTCATTTAGGGTGATCGGGTCAATAGACAATTTCGATGCCTTGACCTTCTTACGTGACCCTGCTAGCTCTATTGGGTGCTGGTGCTTTAGCTACGTTGATGTGGTTTGTGGGCCCATGCCTCATTCTTCTGTCTTTGCTTCCTTTACTTCCTGCCCCTGTGTCATGTGGCCCTCGCCTACCTTCACGGTTGCCTCCTGTGCTGTTGCTGTTGCTGCGACCTTTTCTTGCTCAGCTGCTTCGGCTGCGCCTTTAACCATAGTTTAGTGATTTGAAGGTTCAGCTTTAGCTAAACCTTTTCCATTTCTTCCCTTGCTTCACGGACCCCTGCTGCTAACCTGTGGATCTGCGCCTCTGCTGGCATGTTTGCTGGGATGGCTAGCTCTAGGATGCTTTAGCAAGCATCGTCTATCACCTGTACTAGCTGTTGATTTTGTGACACCACTTCATCATGCTACAAGCTTAGTTGTTCCATATTTATTTTCTGTTCATTGAGGACTTGGAGCGCGCTGCTCTCCCTAGATCACAACTCTGGAGTTATCCCATCCTGCAACACATATAAGGTCCCTCGAGGGAGTGCAACTATATTGAGACCAAGACCTTTCAGAGCACTGACCATAGGCCTGTCGGCCTCATTTGATATCACTAGTGTGCCTTCCGACAACACTATGGTATTCGTTGTCTGCACGTGCAACATCTGTTCTATGATTATTGAGCCAACTGCGAGGCTGGTCGAAAGGGTACCAACCTGAGGAGGGCACGCCTGTAATTCCTGCAACTGCACTCTGAGGGCCCCCAACACAATCTGGTTCTCCTGCATGAAATCTTGGAGAGTGTCATTGGTGACATCGTGCAATGTCTTGCTGATGTCATGCAAATCACCCTCATTTAGGGTGATCAGGCCAATAGACAATTTTGATGCCTTGACCTTCTTATGCGAACCTGCCCACTCTATTGGGTGCTGGTGCTTCAGCTACATTGACATGGTTTGTGGGCCCGCGCCTCCTTCTTCTGTCTCTGCTTCCTCTGCTTCCTGCCCCTGTGTCGTGTGGCCCTTGCCTACCTTCGCGGCTACCTCTTATACTACTGTTGCTGCTGCGAATTTTTCCTGCTCAGTTGCTTTCTATGTCACATCCTGCGCTACCCGCACTTCTACTGTCGCTGCTTCCTTCCTTTGTTTTTCAGCCAACTGTGCGATGCACAGCTTGGCCTTGTCTTTCTTTCTTTGCACCACTGACTTCTAAATCTCTACGATGTCTGGGGCACACCACTCCAACGGTCATGCCTCCAGTACATTGAAAATGACGGCGTCTATGGCTACGAAGGGTAGCTTGGTCCACTATTTAGTCGGGTCCTTGCATGCCCTGATGTAAATGTTATGCATGTCTGCTTTGAATTCTACAAAAATCTATAGACTGTTGTAGATAGTGGGTGACAAGCGCGACTTGCGGTTGATCCCCATTCTAAGGTTCATTTCCATGAACACCCACAAGATTTTACTTTCGCAGATCCTATTAGCATCCTTTGTGGCCCAGAGCGAAGCATACTTCGCAGCCTCTGGTAGGTCCCTGTCAATTATGGGGAATTGGCTATCCTCTGGTAATTCCCCTACCACGAGCACTATGGACAATAGAAGCCATGCATAGTGGAATGTTTTGCCCTATTCCTGAGCTTCGTGGAAATTTTCTAAAAAATCCTTGCAGAGGAACTAAGACTAGTTAAAATATACCCCCTCCCCGCACTAATCAGCTAGTGCTACCACTGGCGCGGGTACTTCATCTGCACGGCATTTGCGCATGACCTTTCTTGCTAGGATTTGGGTCGCCACACGTACTTCTTTCTCCTTGATGTTAGAGATGGTGTAGCCCCTCTTCTTCTTTTATAGCTTGTACTTTTTCTTCATGGCCTCCGTGATGAGCAAGTCACTGCTCTTTCCTTCTGATATGTCCGCGAGGTCCCCTCCTTTGCATGGAAGCCAGGAGATGTGGTGAGTCAGGTTTGTCGTGATGGGGATGGGCTCCTCCAGCCACAAACGCCCATCATACACAAGGCAAGGTAGCTACTTTAGGATGGAAATAGTTATTGGGGCATGGTGGAAGTGCGGCACCCAGAGCAGGTTCAGTAGCCCAGCCTTTTCCAGCCCACGCAACCACTTCCGTGGCTCTAATTCTATCACCCCCACTACGATGTTTTGCTTGGGATTCATGAGGTTCCTTGTCTCAAGGTGAGGGAACTTCTCGTGGTCAGCGAGGTACCAATCTTCAAATTTTAGGCTCGGAACCCGCCCCAGGTGTGTACCCTAAAAAATAATGTTGCCTAGGAGGAGTGGGGTCTGGAGAAAGCTCTTGGTCTCATCCAGGTCATTGGGCACTTTACCCTTCCCTTTTTGCGGGGGGACATTGGTGGGAAAATTTGTCGGGGGGTGCACAGGCCGAGTGTCCTTCTCCATACCTTCATCCTCATCCTTTGCAATGATAAGATCCTCCAAATCTTCTTCTTCATCGGTTTATATGGTGACGACTTTCCCCTTCTACTCCATTGACAACTCGCTGCACAACGGGTTTTGCAGGGACACATGTATGGGAACCATCGCTTGTTTGTTCTTCTAAGGTCTTGGTGTGTGTGGTGATTTCGAGATTTCTGCCACAATCCCGACTCCTTCCGGAGCATTTCCCATATCCAAGGCTTGCGCAGCCTCTCTGGCGGTCATTTTGGTTATCTCCATAACATCCTCAGCTATTGCCATCGTATTCATCTGGAAATATAGCAGTTGCGAACTCAGGGGCTCAATCAACGTTCAACTCACAACAATTAGGGCTCTGCTCAATCGCTCAATTCACAAATGACCAAGTGTTGTTTGCTGGGCAAACCTTTGTATTTTATAGCATTTTTTGAATTTGAATTTGATCGTTCCCCCCAAATCCGGTTCATTAATGATCCCTTGGAGGCTGATTTTTCCAAATATTTCCCATAAATCGCATCTTGAATGACTACTGCCTGCTCCATTTGGCCTCAAGTTGAGCATCCCATTATGAATAGTGACTTCAATGGTCACTTTCTGGCCAACCTGTGCAACAGCGCAGTCCCCCATGCGCGGTCGCAGACCTTGTGAATTTGTGTTTCTGCACGTAACTCCAACCTTGTGCAGCTTCTGGGCAGAGTAGTTTATAGTCCCGCGCTTCCTTTCAACTACTTGGAGTGCTAAGACTGTTCCTCCCTTGGTTAGTTGGGTGGCCGCACCACCTGTGTGAGTTTTCCTCTAGTCATCCAACATTCTTCCTGGGAAATACCTACCTTTTACTATTACTAGCGGTGTCGTGCACCTTATCATCTGCAATGCATCACCCTGGTTAATTCTCTTAGTAATATGCGGTCCAAGCCAAGGCATTAGACTGATCAATCCATGGAAATAGTGCTCAAACTTGTCAGCATGCTTGTGCACACCCTATTTTATCGTCGTGGTCTTCTTATTGAGAAAATTGTCCCTTATCTCATCTTCCAGCTTCTTGACTTCTGCTTCTACCAAAGCGCTTTTCCTCCTTAATTGCACCTTTTCTTTTTCAAGTTATTGGAGCCTAAAATTTCCTTGTTGGATTTCTGCTTCCAAGGTTCCGCGAACCATCGTATCTATTGTTGTGATCATGCACAGTGTAAGTTCTCCAAGTATTATATGGCTTACTTCAGTTGCTTCATACTCTAACCTTGGCGGTGCCTGCATGGTCAGGGTTTTGCACACGGTCCTATATGCCCAGAGAACCGCTAGTACGTGCAGGTCCCAATTAGCCTGCTTCACATGGTGGACCGTGTTCAGTGCTTTGCATACTTTGTCAAAACCTTCTGCATGAATATGTTTCCGTGTGCTTGGTCTTACCATATTTCTTGGTCCCAAACAGAGGGGTCGTTGACGTCATTGTCTTGCCCGCACCTGCATCTCAATCATGTCTCCTACCGCGAGTTTCCAAGAATGTAGTGAGCATCGATGGGTCCATTTTTGGCTCTAGTTTGTATTTACTTCTTCAAGTGGAGGCATCCGCGAAGCTCCTCTTAGCTTCCATGAAGGTCTCCTTAGTGCCCTCCAAATCAAATTCTAATTCCTTCATTGGGGCTTTGCGAAACCAGGTACTTTCTTTGGGCTACTTGCCTTTGTCATCCCCTATTGTAATGCCACTTCAGAGCACGATATTTACATTGGGGTCTTCCTTACATGGCTTAGACCTCATCATTTGCATGTTTTGAGTCAGGGGACGCTGGAGTGCTCCTTTATCACGCAACCTCGCTATTAGTGTGGGACAGTCCTCTGTCTAATGATCAAATTGCGTAAAATATAAGCATGATGGTCTCATTGGATTTGTACAATCGTGGGCATAATGCCCCAACCCTCCGAAATTGTAACATATTAGCTGCTCGCGACCTCTTCCTGGTCCCATTCCACCTTGGCCTCGTCCGCGCCCCTGAATTCTAGTGCGCGCCATTCCTGCATTTTAGTCGAGGGGCATGTTTCAGCCTGAACTCTATAGGTAGGAGTCTGATCCATCATCAGTTCATAACTTCTACAGGTGCACTAATCATGGCCTATTGACTTGCAGAAATTATAGAACAACTGCTGGGAATTCTGTGTATACTTCTGCAGTAGATGGCAGTTATCTATAGCATGTTTTCCTCCTATTTGACAAATTGAGCAACATAATGCAGGCACCTCTCTTGGTCCTACTTGTACCTCCGGTCTCAATGGCATCGGTCCTCCTCCCACAAGGTAATTTGTGAACACCAGGAAATGGTCCTTGTCATGCCCCTGACCCTTGCATTTTACGCACCATACCTCATCACGCACTTCTGGATGAGTTGTCCTGTCTTGTTTCAAACTCTGCATCTCAAGGCACAAGTTTTTCAATTGTGCATGAATCTGCTGGACCCCAAGGCTAGGATCTTGTATCTAAGTCTCGTGCAATCTCATCGTGACCTCCAAAGCCTCAGCCTGAGTGGTTAGCCTTTGTTGCGACAATGCATTCTGTAGATGCGGTGTTAACGAGGCTACAAACCATTCACAATGTTTCCCATTTGTTAAGGTCATGTTCGCTTCGTGAATTGTGCACTTCAGTCTTTGATCCAACTCCCATGGGGTTTCGCCTGGTAGCATGGTGATTTCCTTGAATCCAATGATCAACTGTGCCTCTAATTTTGGCCTGCTAAATTCCTTGTTTAGCGTAGCTTGGATATCCGCTATCCCCGCATTCAGATTGTCATTGGAATGCTTAATGTACCAAGTCAGCGCGCGATCCTACAGAGCGTTGACCAGTGTTGCTTTCTTTATATTGTCATCCGTGACACCCTGTGCTTCCCATACAGCTTTTACAATGAACCAAAATTGGTTCGGATCTTCATTCCCTACTCCCTTGAACACTGGTATCTTTATCGTGCTGGCCATACTACTTCGCGGTGGTGGTATGGGCAAAGTCGGGGGTGAAGATGGTGAAACTGGTGGTGGTGTGGGTGGGTGTAGTATGCGTAGAATTCTCTGCTTTATCAGATTGATTGAACTTCTTGGTGAAACCTTTGCGAGCTCGTCTTCGCTTCCTCATGGAGGTGAAATCAAGGGGCTAGTTTCTGTAGATCCTCCCACTCTACGTAGCCCTAAACATCAATTTATTCGCATAACCCACTTTTCACACAATAGAATTTTAATCCAAGTGTTCAAAAATTTAATGTACTTACCTCATGGTCCCTTGAGGAAGCGTCGTTTTGCCTCACTATAGCTAACCAAAGTATCTACCGCAAATTCAATGATGAATCCTCCTATGATTCGATCCAGCCAGTGATCGACAAAGCACACGATCTTATCTTCCGATGCTTCCAGTCTGCGCACCAATTTTGGAGTCCACACTATGGGTTTGTCAAGTTTACACCTTCCTTGGCTATCTGCTAGGCTCACGGTCCACTCGTACAACTCGGTAGGGAAGGATGCAAAGAAAATTTCAGGGTTTTCTGTATATAAGTAGAAATATAACCACTTTTCCTTTGATAATCGCAAATCCCTATTTTCCTACACCGCAAACTCGTGAATATTTCTGGATTCCAGTGATATGACATCAGACATCTCTATGAAGATCCCGGTCTCAGCAATAGAACCATTTGTTGGCTTGTTGGGGCCTGACCCAAGTTCAGAGTTAATTAGCCAAACAAATCCTGGTACTATTGGCCCTTTCGGCAACAATCCGCAGAGCGCGGACTGAGGTCTCACCTGAAGTAGTATGGGAAGGTGCTAGAACCAGGTTTTCGCACCCTGAAGATGTCTGATGAGTTTGACTGGTCCACGGTTTGTCCCTACGCACAAGTTGCTTCGTGCGCTTTCCCGTTCCTCGTGGCTTGATATACAACCTTCACGTAGCCAGATCCAGGATCTATGCACCACGTTTGGCACAATTACCCAAGACCTTGCTTGTATTCCAATATTAGTTAATTATATTTACCTACTTGAGTGTCTTAAGTTATACTTAACAATACAAAACATTCATATAGGTTCACACAGTAAATAAACAATATATTTGCAAACTATATCAATCATGCATCAAACTAGGAAGAGATACACAAAATTATAGCAAAACTTCTCTTTATAATTCTTTCCACAGTTATAGACTTGACTCGCCCTGTGCACTTAGCTGTAGGGGTCTATGCACTCAACTGCGGACTACTAGGCCTCTACATACATAGCTGTAGAGCCTTCTCCTACTCTACGACCCAAAGACACACTTTACCCTTTCACTCAACCACTTAGACTTCCTTATTCCTTCATTCCATTTTACACTTAGAGCCTCACTCTATTTATACAATCCCATGATCCACGGGCCATGGGTAGGTCTATCCAGCCGACATTACATTACAAAACTAGGGCAGAAAACCCTGTGACTCTATCATACTTTCGCACCCTGCGCCCGCAATTTGTGGAGCTTTTACAACAAGATTTTGTCAAAACTTGGGCTTTAAGCCCCAAAACATGCCTTGGGGGGGATTTCATGCCCAACATTATACATCATTAACAAATATAGTTATAGTTATGTTACATGCTATGTTATATGTGTGTTATGTTAAATAACTAAATTATGTTATACATGTTAAATGAATATAGAATTCTACGTTATAACTAAGTTATGTTATGAACTAAATAGTTATAGAACTATGTTCAATGATATATATATATATATAGAGGTTCACCATGAACAACCATATTTATTATGTCAATCTCAAGCTTCTAATTTACTTATTTATTGGCTATAGTTTAGTTGTTTTCCTTTTTGGAGTTTTTTGGGTATATTTTTGGTCAAATTTGCTAGAAATTTAAAATGCATTTTAAATAACAAAAAAATGAAACTTAATTTCACTAAATTCCTAAAGAAAAACTTTAAAACCTAAAATAATGAGAAAAAAATGCTTTTACCATTCAAAATCAGAAAATATGCACTTAATAAACAAAACATTGCAAGTAAGACACAAATTTAAAACCTAAATTATAGTTTTTTTGGTGGTTTTGAAGTCTTTTCTAGGTCGTTTTGAAGGTTTTTTTTTATGGTTTTCTAGGTTGGTTTTGTAGTTTTCTAAGGTGTTTTAAAGGGTTTTTGTTGTTGTTGTTTTTTTTAAATGGTTTTCTTGGTTTGTTTTGTGATTTTCCAAGTTCTTTTGAAGGGTTTTTTTATGGTTTTCATGGTTTTTGTATGGCTGTATTTTTTTAGATTAATTGGTTTTCATGGTTTTTGTACATGGTTATTTTTTTTTTTTGTTTTAAATTAATTTGTTTAATTTTGTAAAAATAAACAAATAAGAAAGACGAAAGATAGAATACCTACCTTTGTTTGAACCTCTTGGATGTTGGTGGGGTGGTTGGCAGAATTTACTTGAATGCTCCATGCTCCAATTTCTCGATCAAGCTACTATCACACTCTCGGCCGAGCTCCTAGTTTACTTGTGGTTTGTGCAAATGGCGTGCATAGAATCCGGGAGTAGTTTTTATAAATAAAAAATGGATCGATTGAGCCTTAAGGCTCAATCAAGCCTTAAAGCTCGATTGATCCATAATGCTTGATCGGGAATTATATCTCAATCAAGGGTTTGTTTTAAACCCTCGATCAAGCTACCTTTTTAGTGTCCAGGGAGCTTGATTGATTGCTTTAAAAAGGCTCGATTGAGCCATTGTTTTTCCACCCAAACATGCCCTATTTGACCAAAAAGTGTAACCCAACACCATGCTTTCACCCGTAATATAATTCTTCCACTTTAATACCATGAATTATTATTTCATAAACATCTTCAAAGTATTCATCTCTAGCATATTGTTTAATGTAACTTTCGAGAGCTAATGAACTATGTTGTAAAATAATGAATGCATTAACATAAGGTCTAGGTAACATCTCAAAATTTTTGTTTTGTATACTTTTCTTATAACTGATAACCAATTTATTGGAATATCAGGTTCCTTGGTAAGGATCACCTAGTTGGATCAAGGGAGTCAACCATTATTGGGGTTAACGATAAACTAAAATATGAATTAATTATGTTCACATTTGGATTTTTAGATCCATCTTTTATGGACATGTGCAACTATGGTCCCATGGTTGTTTGGTTTGATCCATATCCAAACCTAGTTATAAATGGTCCTCAGATTGATCTATCACCATCAAATGATGAAGATTCTTATGCTTCAGTGCAATGGTGTCTCTAAACACTATCGATGTTCTCATATCATTATTCTCCTTTGAAATAAATTACATGTCGTAACATAGTATCAGCGCTGATAGGATTACAATCTTGGGTTTGGAGAAAAAATATGAATAAGGTTGAGATAGTGGTAACTACATTTATTATATGTTTTTTCCAAAGAAAATATGAATGGTTTGATGTGGGTTTGGTTGCATGATAATTTCTTTGCTCACCGTGGAGCCACGATAACTCTTTGTGTATTCTAGGTACTGAACACATTGTTGTTTTCTTGCAAAAATTAATTGGGGTTTCTTTGGTTTTTCTTTACACAAGTAGAGTATAGCTTGATCTCCATGGATAAGGTTTCCTCAACTGAGTTTTTCCCTGACCTTGAATTTACCAAGATTTAGCCAACTGAAGGTTGACTGCACCGTTGCCTTGATTTCCAACTTGACTTGAGGCTTGCCTCAACTAGAAATAAAAACTTATTAGTAATGTATTGATACATTGCAGCTATACCACATCCCTTTGCTTCGTTAAATAAGTATTATATTTATATTGAGTTGACTACTTGGATTAACTTACACTCCTGTTTTAACTAGACCATGAATGTTGTAGTTGTGAACCACATGCCCTAGCATGTGTTCATTGAATTATCCACCAACCATATAGTGTTATATCAGCTCCACTTACCCATGGATTAACTCAACCTTTCCTTGACTTGAATTTCCCTAAGATTTAACTTAAGATGGCCTATCCCAATATTGAATACTACTTTTATTCAACTCACTAAGATCTTCAACTTGAAATTGTCAAGTTTTTTTTATTTTATTTACTAAAGACTAACAAGGTGTGCCCTAACTTGCCATCACTTCCTTCAGTAGCTAGATTCTCCTTCGACTAGAGATCTACCTTGGATGTGGGGAGTGATACGTCAATCTGTTATTGTTGACTGGGAAAGGTCTAACTAGAATTGAAACCAGGGTGGATGCTAACCAATTACATATCATGGATTCTAGCTAAAATTATGTCAGTAGAAGGTTTAATAGTGGAAATATGAGGTATGAGAATTTACCAACTTAAAACAAATATTACAAGCATCCTTGATTGATAGTCACTATTGTGGAACCACTGAATGATGAGGGACACCATTATAACTTTGAGTTATCACCAACAAATTGAATCAACTTGAGGAGATTTTGGTTTGTGTACTTGTTGTGTAGTGAACCTTTCATTCAAGACGGGTTAAAGACTATAGGACTTCTATGAAAAGAGGATATTTAACCAACTCCATATTGAGATTAACACCTTGCAGTAAGTTATTTCTCAATTGAAAATAGTGAACGCATACTTGAATAATCAACTTAAGACTAAAGCTATCATGTACCATATTGTCATGGATGAAAAATTCCAAAGAGTTGGCGTCCTAGGGAAAGCCACGAATTTTTTTATTTTTAGGATATCGTAGACCAATTTGTGGAAAAGTATAACCTTATTAAGGATCCAAAGGAAGAGGCTACGACTCTATCTCATTTAGAGAATGTTCACTTAAAAAATGAATTTTTCTGGGTAGCAACAACTAATTCCCATCTATCTAATGAGGTTGCTCATTTGTAAGCCTCTATCCATGAGCATTGTGAAAAAGGTGTCCATATTCAATTTGAAAATAATATATTTTTTTATGAATATCAAGCCTTGAAGGAAGATCATGATGCATTGTTGCTACAATTGACTGAGAAGGCACAACTATTTAGAGCATGTAGACCCACAACTAGAACCTTAAACTAAAAGTCAATTGACTACAAACTGTTGTTATTATTGAGCTATGAAGCTCACCTATTGATATTATTGTAGCCCAAATGATTGTATGATAACTGATATTGTTATTTAATTTACTTTATTGGATACTAATGTTGTTTCGCATATCACTAAAAAATACACTACAGGTATTGGGTCCTAACTGTTAAGCAAAACAGGTTACACTAGAGGAGGACTTGGGAAACATATTCAGTGAATTGTTGTTACTATTGCTCCTAAAGTGTAGACATCTAATGCATGTCTTAGATATGATGTTGCGACATTGCCCACATCTAGCTCTGTTGAGTCTAGGGAGATGTCATTTTTTATAGGAGGAATTCATACTAAGTTGCTAGAAGAATAAACCCCTATTTATTTTAATAAACAAATTCATGACATGGTTACTAATGAAAATATTTTTGCACCCAGATTTTAGTTTTCATAACCAAAAAACGAGCCATATCAACATCCTCATAACAATCAAATGAAACTACCCATGAATTGGAATTCTTAGCCACATAATAGCTCTACATTCAAATCATTGTATAAGATATGTGAATGGATGAACCATGGACTAGTTTTGACTATTAATATTGATTGAGGTTGGATTAATGGATGATTATGGCATCATTTGAACAGGTGCTTGAGGATTGCATATCATTGTGTCTCATTAGTTGTATATCCATGCACTGTTCTTATTACTCGTTTACTGCCTCGAGAGTGGTCAATCAAGGATAAACCTGATATGAAAATTGATTATGATATTCAACTAGAGTATCAATTGATGTATTTGTTGACTTGGATATTTCGACTAGGATATTCATCGACTAAGTTTTCAATAAGTTCTTTATTTGAACTTCAAATACTCCTTCCTCATGTGTTGAAAAGTGGGGAGGTTTTCTCACGATGACAAAGAATATATTTATGGATAGAGATTATCTATGGAAACGCATCAACAAAGGTCTTTCTATATGTGATTTACGCCGAAGCTCTTCTTGTAACTGTTTCCTTCTTGTCTAGTCAGCTACTCTGTTTGACCATACTATTGTATTGTGTAATTTATTGTTTGACTTAGATTGTGTTTTGGACAATGGAATTTACAATAGGAATGACTTCCTTGATAATATTTGTTCAAAATTGATGATGACGGTGTTTTAGATTTCTTCAAGGAGTGTTGTTGTACCGTGTTTGATTAACCTTTTTAGTAAGAAAAAATCACAGGGGGGAATTGTGAGCTTTATAACTTGTCTCCAAGTTGTGTGTATAGGGGGTGTATGCATGCATTAACAAAAGGTCTAAGTAACATGTCGACAACTTTGTTTTGTACACCTTTATTATACATAATGACTAAATGAAATTGTTGAAAGAATCCCATCCAAAAAAAATGACATGATTGTTGTAGCTCGGTTTGTGATTGGAGATATTACAAATGCTAATGATTTGTATGGATGATTGTCTCTTTTCCCATCAAACAATGTTTCCACTTATTCCTGGTGCTCTTTGATATTGATGAATCGAGGATGGAGGGTTGTATTTATCCCTCTTTTAATTATAATTTCAATGCTCTCATTCCTAAATCCATCCACCCTCTCTCTTTCTCTGGTTTTCAGCCCATTTCCCTCTGTAATTCCATCTATAAGGTTATTGCAAAGATTTTTTCTTCCAGGCTCAAGCCCATTCTTTCCAGATTCATCTCCTTAGAGTAGTTTTCCTGTTTAGAAGGAAGGGAAATCCATGAAGCCATCGGTGTGGCCTAGGAAGGTTTACATAACATCAAAGCTCAAACACTCAAAGGCCTATGACAGAGTAAACTCGATTTACATCAACGATCTGAATCAGATCCTAAAACACTCTTTGAGTTTTTATAACTTTGTAAAAATTCATGCCAAAGTTTCAGAGACTTACAAAGGTCGAGGGAATCTTTAATGGGCCATAACTTTGGCTAGGAAAGGCGGTTTTGGACGATTTTGTTTTTGATTTTGGGTATTTTCGACCTTCTGGAGCCATTGGCATAGGTCTTACAACATTTGGAGGTCATTTGCATAGGTTTTGGAGCCGTGGAAGTTCTAGGAGCCACTAGGGCCCAATATTGTGAGAACTGTATCAAGTTGCAGGTATCCATTGGAGGTGAACCAACAGCCAATCCTGAAGGATTCATGTGTTCTGAATCTGTTTTTACAGTCTATTTCACATGTAGAGAATTCTATTTAGTTGTATATTCATTTTGAGCATTTAATTAAAACGAGGACAGACCCATTTGGGAGCCTTGGACCCAACAGACGTAGCCCAGGAGGGGTGAACTGCTTCATCAACTTCTTTTGCATCTATGGTTGATTTATTTTGCGGAACAAATTCATTTTAATGTGTTAAATAGTAAAAGGAAATAATTCTGCTATGCTTGAATGGATCATGAACAACTGAAAATTTCATTTGTTTCTTTACTGCAAGACATGGGCATCTTTTTAAACATGTTTACTACTGAATTGAATACCTTGCAAACCTTTTTCAAGTAGTTTCAAATTCAGATCAAGTTGGCATCAGAGCTATGTTGTTGTTTCTTTGTATCAAAAGTAGTCAAATAAGCTATAGACAGAGCCTGAAACGAGCTAGGAAGCCTTCGAAATGCTCTTATTATACAATTGCAAAGTAGATACATGCTCTTTCAGTCAATCTTTGGTGTAGTTGTCTTTTGATTGTTTTTGTGCAAAGATCTTCTAACTGTCTTGCAAGTATTGATGCTTACTAGGTTGAAACTTGAAAGAGGGGAAGGACAGTTGACTAGAGAATGAGAGAATCCTTAGTCAAGGAAGGCCAGAGAGCCATCACCTCCACCTTCAATTTCACCCTCAAGAGTCTCAGCACAAGCTTCAAGAATGTCTGAACAGGAAGGGGAAATTCCTGCAGACATGGATCCAAAAGAAGAAGAAAGAGTCTTCAGAAAGGCTTTCTTGGACCTCACTGAAATGGTGAGGATATTGTACCAAGAAAGAAATGAGAAATTGGCTGGAGAAGGGTCTAAACATCCACATGAAGGAGAGGGCTCTTCAGGAGGTAAGAAGAATGATGATCATTCCAAGAAAGGACATGGAGGTAATGGTGATCCACCACCCCCATCATCACCTCCTTCCTCTTCATCCTTGTCTTCTTCTTCTGTGCATAAGCATAGATCCTCTGGAAAAAGTCCTTTTTTGAAGCTTGATGTAAAATTCGAATTACCTATGTTTAATGGTGAAGTGAATGCAGAAAAGCTTGACAGCTGGATTAGGCAGTTGGAAGTTTACTTGAGGATCTAGAATATGCATGATGATGCCACAAAGATTCAGTTGGCTTCTTTAAGAATGGGTGGAGTAGCATTGGTCTGGTGGAGGCCAAGACCAAAGAGGAGATCAAGAAATTTTGTAAGGTTACCTTAACATGGGTTGACTTTCTGTTAGCCATTAAAAAACAATTTTATCCTCTTGCTCACATGCAGAAAGCCATTATGAACTAGCAAAATTTCAGACAACTTAAGGGTCAGAGTGTCCAAGACTACACCCAAGAATTCAGGAGAAGAGCTCTCTTGTTAGGGATAGATTTACAGACCCAGGAAACCTTGTTGAAATATATTGGTGGCTTGCATAGCTACCTTAGACACACCATCTTGATGTTTAACCCTACTAGCCTGGATGAGGTTTGTGTCCAAGCTACCCATTTAGACGCAAGGGGAAAAAACACATTTGAAGAGGGTAGAAACAAGCCCGCCAAGGGGAAAAACAAAGAGAAAACCTCCAAGGGAAAGGGAAAAAAGAATGCATCTGTCAAACAGGAGAGTGAG
>APFE031649222.1:0-36282 GCA_000404065.3 Pinus taeda | reverse complement strand
AGGGTGATTTCAAAACATACTAAGATTGACACACTTTTTGATAGTGGGTCACAAGCAAACCTTATATCAGAAGACTTGGTCAAGCAGCTTAAACTTGAGACCGTTCCACATCCGAAGCCATATCCACTTGGATGAATTTGCAAGGATGCAAATTTACAAGTTTCAAGAAAGTGCACATTGTGCTTTGCAATTACTGCACATTTTATTGACACAGTTGAACTTGATGTGGTGCCTTTTCATATAGCAAGAATTGTTTGGGAAGTCCTTACTTGTTTGACAGGAAAGCTATCTTTCATCGCCATGAAAACAAATATCATCTTTTCAAAGATGGCAAGGAGTTCATTGTTAGAGCTCATCGCAAGAAGACAAATATAGCGATGGTGAATGCATGACAGGTAAAAAGGCTGGTCAATTCAAGTAAGAATTTTGTTATTCTTATGATTAAGCCCAAGGTTGATGTGAATCATGAGTCATTTGACAATTGTGATCCAAAACTTAAATAAGATCTGTATGATGTAGTTGATGCATATCATGAGATATTTCAGGAGCCAAAAGGTTTGCCTCCTAAGAGGGAGATTCAGCATGAAATCCATTTGCATCCAGATTGTCCTCTTCCAAACATAGGCATGTACTGCATGTCTATTATGGAGAATGCTGAAATAAAGAAGAAAATCAAGGACTTGTTGGACAAGGGTTTCATAAGGCCAAGTACTTCGCCATGTGGGTCACTGATTGTACTGATTCCAAAGAAAGATGGCACTTGGCGTATGCGTGTTGATTTCAGGGCCTTGAACAAGATAACGGTAAAGAATCGTTACCCACTCCCAAGGATAGGTGATTTGCTAGACCAGCTAAAAGATGCTCGATATTTCACTAAGTTAGACTTGCGCAGTGGATATCATCAAGTAAGAATTGAAGAAAGTGACATTTGGAAGACAACGTTTAAAACCAAACAAGGACTCTTTGAATGGCTTGTGATTCCGTTTGGTTTGTGCAATGCACCTGCAACTTTCATGCGGGTAATGGATGATGTCTTGCGTCCTTTTCTTGATGATTTCATTATTGTCTACTTAGATGACATCTTAATCTTTAGCAAGTCTAGAGAAGATCATGTCATGCATGTTAGAAAAGTACTTGATGTTTTGAAGAAGAATCAGTTATTTCTTAAAATGTCAAAGTGTGAATTTGGAAAGACTTCTTTGGTTTATTTGGGACACATAGTAGGAGGAGGAGCTTTGAGGATTGATCCTGCTAAAATAGAGGCTATTGTGAAGTGGCATACTCCCAAATCCATACAGAGGTAAGAAGTTTTTCGGGTGCAGCTCAATATTGGAGGAAGTTCATCTCTAACTTCTCTTCTATAGCAGCTCCTATGCATGCAGTGACAAGTGTGAAGCATGCTTTCCAATGGGGAGGCAAGCAGCAAAAAGATTTCGAATCTTTGAAAGAGAAGATTAGTTCAGCTCCGATCCTTGCATTACCGGATTTGAGACAACCATTTGAGATACAAACTGATGCTAGTGATTATGCCATGGGTGTAGTTCTTCTACAGCATGGTAAGCCTATTCATTTTCATTCTGAAACTTTTAATGGTGCTGTTATAAATTATCCTACCTATGATAAGGAGTTGTATGCATTGGTACAAAGCGTCAAAAAGTGGAAACACTATTTGATGGGTAAAGAAACTGTTATACATACCGACCATCAGCCCTTACAGTACTTGCAATCACAAAGCAAGTTACAAAGTCAGACACTGTCAGATGGATGGGTTCTTTGCAAAACAGTTCCATTTTGGTAATAAGGTACAAGAAATATCTGAATAAAGTCATTGATGATGCTTTTTAAGGCCTATATTGTGTTGTTACTTTTAC
Organism: Pinus taeda; assembly: GCA_000404065.3. Lineage (NCBI taxonomy): Eukaryota > Viridiplantae > Streptophyta > Pinopsida > Pinales > Pinaceae > Pinus > Pinus taeda. The sequence goes on along the minus strand of APFE031649222.1, from coordinate 34,411 downwards.
TTAGAATGATTCCAATTGTACACATGTAGTTACAATAGAAGAAAGTAAGTAATGCATCTGATGATGACTTTAAAGATGTGTATGCTAGCTTGAGTAAAGGGAATCATGTAGAGGAAAATGACTATCACATGCATAACAATTTGATGTTTCATTTGGGAAAGTTGTGTATACCACAGGGGGAGAGAATAAATGTCGTAAGAGAAGCTCATTCTTCTCTTATTGCTGGCCACTTTGGTGTAAGCAAAACAGTTGCACATCTACAAAGGTATTGCTATTAGCCTCGCATGGTAGATTCCATTTCAAGATTCATAAGAGGTTTTTCATTATGTGCTACAAGCAAGCCTAGTAATAGGAAGCTTGGCTTGTATACTCCTTTGCCGGTACCTTCTAGACCATGGGAGATCATCTCTATGGATTTTGGAGGAGGTTTGCCAAAATCTAGAAAGCAGCATGATTATTTACATGTAGTAGTTGATCGTTTCAGCAAAATGTGTATACTTATGCCTTGTAAAAAAACTATAACTGTTGAACAAACTGCTGAATTAGTTTTTCATCATGTATGGATTCACTTTGGTTTGCCTACTTCCATTATTAGTGACAAGGATTCCAGATTTGTGGGGAATTTTTGGTCCAACCTATGGGAGATGATGGACACAAAGTTGAAGAAAAGTACTGCTTTCCATCTGCAAATAGATGGACAAACCGAAGTTGTGAACATAACCATTGTGAACCTCTTGAGAGGATATTGCAGCAAGCATCCCAAGCTTTGGGATGAACATTTGCACTACATACAACATGCTTACAACCATGCCAAGCACTCTTCCACAAACACCTCACCGTTTCAAGCTTGTTTTGGTTACTTGCCAAAATCACCTCTTGATTTCATTCTTGAGAAAGATGTTGCTATTGAGGGACATAGTGATATTGATAAAGCTCGTTCATTCATTGAAAGAATTCAGCAAATACATCGGCAAATTCAAGAACAACTTGAGAAGAGTCAAGGCAAGTAGAAGGAAAGACACGACAAGCATAGAGTCGATCACAAGTTTCAAGAAGGGGAGAAAAACGGTCACCGTATGTGAAAGTTATGTCAAAAACAAAATCGCCGAATAACCCTTAATTTTTGAATTTTCAAAAAAAATTAAAAAAAGAATATTCCACAGAATATTCTTGGGAATATTCCATGGAATATTCTTGGGAATATTCCTTTTGAGCGGGCCAATTAGAAGCTGCCACGTGGCAAGCCCAGAGGCCGCCACGTGGCCCAGGATGACGTCAGCAACATGTATGGCGCATTTCAAAATTTGGGTGGCAGTGAGGTTCAATCTCATGACCTCCCATTCAACAACTACACGCCTTACCGTTGGGCCACAACGACGGATGTTGATTGGGTTATGAACCATACGTTATTTAAATTTTGAAAAGTTCTTGGGTGGGAAATGAAAATGGGCCAACCCCATACCATATGACCACCACTCGGAAACTAGGGGCTCCGCTCAACCCACTGGCACGCAATCCAATGCAGCTAAAACCGCCAACGAACTGGTCACATGCATTTAACCCAACTCCAGTTGCATTAAACCATAATGGTTAGTTTGGTGGGATTTTTGGCGGACCGCCAAATTTGGGCGGTCCCGCCATAATTGGCGGGGCTAACTGGCCCCAACTACAGTTCGCTGGAGTTTTTTTAGGCTAAACTGGAGGGAATCTTTAATGGGCCATAACTTTGGCTAGGAAAGGCGGTTTTGGACGATTTTGTTTTTGATTTTGGGTATTTTCGACCTTATGGAGCCATTTGCATAGGTCTTACAGCATTTGGAAGTCATTTTCATAGGTTTTGGAGCCGTGGAAGTTTTAGGAGCCACTAGGGCCCAGTATTGTGAGAACTGTATCGGGTTGCAGGTATCCATTGGAGGTGAACCAGCAGCCAATCCTGAAGGACTCATGTGTTTTGAATCTGTTTTTACAGTCTATTTCACCTATGGAGACTTCTATTCAGCTGTATATTCATTTTGAACATTTAATTAAAACGAGGACAAGCCCATTTGGGAGCCTTGGACCCAACAGACGTAGCCGAGGAGGGGTGAATTGCTTCATCAACTTCTTTTGCATCTGTGGTTGATTTATTTTGTAGAACAAATTCATTTTAATGTGTTAAACAGTAAAAGGAAATAATTCTACTATGCTTGAATGGATCATGAACAGCTGAAAATTTCATTTGTTTCTTTACTGCAAGACATGGGCATGTTTTAAACATGTTTACTACTGAATTGAATACCTTGCAAACCTTTTTCAAGTAGTTTCAAATTCAGATCAGCCACACATTAGGTGCCACGCGTCCAGCAGAAGAGAGAGAAAACTGATCACATCGGACGAGTAAACGTCATGCAACTTACCCACTCGATATGGAAGGAAACCGTAGGATATGGAGGCTCTAGATCGACAGTGGACATACGATCCGACAGATGATTGGATTCAATGGGGTAAATAGGCTGAGTTTTATAAAGTTTGAAGTTCAGCATGAATGATGAGTTTGCAGAAGAATCATGTTCGTGGGCAATCTGGGGGTTAAATGGAAATAACGACCGTTCAAACACTTCCAAGAGAACTGACACTCAGTTTGTTATGAAACAGGTGGCCACCTCCTTGTGAGATGTTACACAGTGATGATGATGCAGAATAGAGGAATTCAAATGGACAAGAGGCAGGAGAACTAGAGCGCTGGGAAGCGGAAATGAATAGTCAGAAAGCAGATTGGCTTTAAAACCGCGAATTCACAGAAACAAAAAGGGAGCAATGAGAGATAGTCAAGGCAGAAAGCTAAGAGCAGAGAACAGAGAAAGTAAGCCGAGTTGACCTGAAGGCAACATCGAGCCAGATAGAGCCAGAGAGAGCCAAAGAGTCTATGTACTCTAGAGAAGGCTTGAGAGGTTCAACGAAACTCCTCTGTACATCCCTGTCATTTATTGAGTCTCAGATTGGGCTCATACTACTATGACCAATAGAGGTCGAGTTTTTAGTAAGGAAAGTCTGTGTACTCTAGAGACTTGGGGGATCCAAGTCCAGTCCTACTGATTTATATCTGTTGAGTGAGACTCAAATTGAGCTCACCGTTGTAAAACTCTGCTTTGAAAACATAATAGAGAGGCCACCACTGAAGGTTGGACTGGGAGACGTAGCCCAAGAGTATTGGGTGAAATCCTTATTAAAATTGTTGTGTTTACATGTTTACCTGTTATGTTTTCACTAACTACTTCAGTGCCTGTGTATTTCGCACTCTTATCGATCCATTGCATAAAATAACATAGGCACATCCATGCTCATGAGTCTATAATACCTTTAATTCTTTGTCCTCGATAAATTCCAGATCAAGTGGTATTAGAGCTCTAGGTTACTAAGGTTAGACAAGCTTGTGTTGGATTTTGTTGTTGAATGCTAACTAGATCAAAGCTTAGATTAGGAGAAGGAGAGTTGGTTGAAACTAACCCTAAAATTGGAAGAGTCTATCCTAGGAGGAAAATGTCAGAAGAAAGTCCCTTGGAATTAGACCCTCAGTTTATGAATAGTTTCATGACCATGAGAGCCATGGTAGAGGAAATGTATAGAGAATTTAAGAAAGGTAGACAGAAATATGCATCAAACTCCAAATGAGATAAAGGTGCAGAAGAATCTCTCCTCCATGACCACTCTAAAGTCAAAGGGAAAGAAGAAAAACTTCCCACACCTTCTAGTAGCCCTGAAAAACAAAAAGAAGACATCCTTGATTAAATTAGATGTTAAATTTGATTTACCAATATATGATGGAGAGTTGAATGTAGAGAAGATGGATAATTGGATTAGACAGGTTGATGTTTATTGCAGAGTGCAGAGCATTGATTCAGACAGTAGTAAGATTTAGCTGGATAACCTACGCCTTGGTATGGTGGGAAGGCAGGACACAAGCTAACATGAAGAAGCATGGTAAAATTATTTATTTCTCGAGTGAATTTGTTTCTGCAATTAAAAAGAAATTCTATCCACTAGCCTATATATGGCAAGCCATGATGAGCTGGCAAACTCTTCGCTAGTTAAAAGGGAAAAGTGTACAAAGTTACACTCAAAAATTTAGGAAAAGAGCTTTGATTATGGGAATTTCTTTAGACTCACCTGAAACTCTGTTGAAGTATATAGGTGGTCTACATAGCTACTTAAGGCACACAATTCTCATGTTTAATCCCACTAGCATAAATGAGGTATCTGTTCAAGCTACACATCTGGAGGCTAGAGGTAAGAATGTGAACCCAGAAGTTGGGGGATCATCAAAACCCACTACAAGCAAGAATAAAAAGAAAAGAAAACATAAATGGAAATAGAGGAAGAAAAATATTGTACAAAAGACCAAATCTTCATGCACTCACTGTAAGAAGGATGGGCATGATGATGAACACTGCTAGATTCTGCATCTAGAGCTGAAACCCAAGAAGTACGATGGAAAAAAGAAGAATACTGTTGCAGATATTCAAAAGGATTTGGGGTCAGACTCAGGAGATGAAACAACAATTGCAGCCACAGGTATAAAAGGTTGTCCGCTTTAGAGAATGCAAAAATCAAGAAGCAGGTACAGGAGCTGCTCGAGAAAGGGTTCATAAGACCTAGCACATCACCTTGTGGGTCTCCAATTGTCTTGGTCAGAAAGAAAGATGGCTCATGGAGAATGTGCATTGATTAACGAGCACTGAACAAGACAACAATCAAAAATCATTATCCCCTTCCTCGCATAGATCATCTACTAGATCATTTGAAAGAAGCTCTTTATTTTTCTGAATTGGACTTGCATAGTGGTTGTCATCAGGTCAGAGTAGCAGAGCAAGATGCATGGAAGACTGATTTCAAAACAAAGCAGGGATTGTATGAGTGGTTGGTTATGCATTTTGGCTTAACTAATGCTCCTGCTACTTTCATGAGAATAATGAATGATGTCCTCAGACCTTTTATTGATGATTTTGTCATTGTATATTTGGATGAAATTCTTATATTTAGTAAAACATGGGAAGAACATTTAAAGCATGTCAAGCAGACTCTAGATGTTTTGAAAAAATAGAATCTTTATGTTAAGCTCTCAAAATATGAATTTGGCGAAACATCTTTGAATTATTTGGGTCATATTGTAGGGGGTGGTGAATTGAAGATAGATCCCTCTAAGGTTTCAGTCATTTTAAATTGGCCTAAACCCAAATCTACTATAGAAGTTAGAAGCTTCTTAGGAGTAGCACAGTATTGGAGAAAGTTTATTTCTAACTTGTCCTTGATTGCAGCTCCCTTACATGCTTTAATAGGATTGAACAAGGTGTTTCAGTGGGGAGGCAAATAGTAGAAAGCCTTTGACACCTTAAAAGAAAAGATTAGTACAACACTAGTACTAGCACTGCCCGATCTTCAAAGACCATTTGAGATCGAAATGGATGCCAGTGACTATGCCGTGGGAGAAGTGTTGATGCAGCACAACAAACCAATATGTTATCATTCTGAGACATTTAATTTTGTAGTAGTCAACTACCACACATATGATAAAGAATTGTATGCATTAGTACAGAGTGTGAAAAAGTGGAAACATTACCTAATAGGAAAAGAGACAATTATACATACTGATCATCAACCACTTCAATATTTGCACTCACAAACTAAGTTGCAACAATCAAGACACTATAGGTGGATGTGTTTTCTACAATAGTTTCATCTAGTCATCAGATATAAAAAGGGCATACACAGTAAAGTTGCAGATATGTTGTCCAGACCAATCATAAATGCATCTACTATACTTAAGCATAATTCAATACTACATGAAAGCTACATTGAACAATATGCTCAAGATATAGCTTTTAAAGATGTATATGCAACTTTAAGTCATGGAAAACAAGTAGAAGAATGGGGTTATCATGTTAAGGACTGACTCTTGTATCATTTGGGAAAGATATTCATTCCTCAACAGAAAGAGCAAAGATAATTCGAGAAGCACACACTTCTCTAATATTAGGTCATTTTGGTGTAAATAAAATAGTTGCACAACTGCAAAGATTTCGTTATTGGCCAAAAATGAATGAGAAAATTTCTAGATATGTAAGAGGGTGTACCATGTGTGCTAAAAGAAAGCCCAACAATAGAAAGCTAGGCTTGTACACTCCACTACCAGTTCCTTTTCATCCTTGGGAAAGTGTTTCTATGGACTTCATTGGGGGACTGCCTAAATCTAGAAAAGGTCATGATTATTTATATGTTGTTGTGGATAGGTTCAGCAAAATGTGTATTTTAATACCTTGTAATAAACAGATTACAGCTAAACAAACTGCAAGGTTGTTCTTTCAACATGTATGGGTTCATTTTGGATTACCCACTTCCATTATATCTCATCGAGATACCTGATTTATTGGGAAATTTTGGTCAAGTTTGTGGGAATTGATGGACACCAGATTGAAGAAGAGCACAACTTTTCATCCGCAAATAGATGGCCAAATAGAAGTGTTCCATAGGACAGTGATCCAGTTGCTTAGAGGCTATTGCAGCAAGCATCCCCAGATTTGGGATGAACATTTATGTTATGTGTAGCATGCTTACAACCGAGCTAAACATTCTTCTACACAGAGATCTCCTTTTGAGACCTGTTTTGGTTTCACACCAAGGTCTCCCTTGGATTTTGTATTTGGTAAAGACATAGCGGTTGATGGACACAGTGATGTGGAGAAGGCAACCAAGTTCATCGAACAAATCCAAGAGATTCACCAGGCAGTCTAGGAACAACTGGAAAAGAGCCAAGCCAAGTACAAGGCAAGGCATGATAAGCATCAGATGGAGCATAGTTTCCAAGTTGGTGATCAAGTCTAGCTGTATATCAGAAAAGATAGAATGCAAGGTGAAGGTAAGAGGTTGAAGCCAATAAGGCATGGACCTTCCAAGATACTTGAGAAAATTGGTGAGAATGCTTTTCACCTTGATTTACCAGCTTACATGCACATCTACTCAGTTTTTAATGCAGACAACTTGAGACTTTTTGAACCTTCATTAATTGAAGATCCCGAAGAGCAAAGTCAATTGCCTTCTATTGATGATCTGTTACCTGAACATCTCAATGAGTTGCAGGAAGATACAGTTCTGGACAGGAAGGTGAGAACTACGCGCAAGGGGGATGTTGAGTACCTGAGGATTGGACTCAAAGGTTCAAAACTAAGTGGTGCGAAATGGATAGAAATTGGGCAAGTGAGGAATATGTACCCTCACTTGATGGATGCTTAAAAACCAACTTTTGGTGGTCCAAAAGATTTTTTAGTGGGAAGGCCATGATCCGAATCAGATCCTAAAACACTCTCTAAATTTTTATAACTTTGTAAAAATTCATGCCAAAGTTTCAGAGACTTACAAAGGTCGAGCTTATCAGAAATACCCTCGGCACAGTTGTAAATTGTGAGCAGCGTGGAGCAACGGGGACCCTTGGTCAAGCACGGAGACCGTTGGCCCATGGTAACGCGCGCTGCCACGAAACAACGAAACAAGAGGTCTTTTGGAGAAACAGGGGAGGTTTCTGATATGCAATTAGCGACAAGTCGCTAATCGCTTATCATCGGGAAAACCCCTCAGTGAAAGAAAAGCCCTGAACGACTAGAACCAGAGAGTCAAAAACTATATAGAATTCGCCGATTCTGTTAGAGTCAGTTTGTTCATCCCTCCGTCAGAGATCAAATCCTCTTGTTGCATTTCATTTTAGGTGTCCCATTCAGCTTGATAACTTGCATTTCATTAGGAGCATCGATCATCTGATAGAAGGGTCTTGTCGCCATACTTCCCTCATGTCATTCACCTGCTGGTTGATGTCTGTTTATTAAAAAAAAAACATATACAATCTTCTTTTCATTAAAAATTGCTAAAGTTGACTTTAGGGTTTCAATGTCAAGTAGGTTTAGGGTTTCATTAGGGTTTTTTCAATCAATACTTTAGAGTGTTTGATAATCACCAGCAGGCCATGAGGAGGTTCTATCGTCAATAAATTTTGTTAATAAGTGTTTGAAAATGTGTTTTTCCTCAAAACTCTGTTTTAAGGAAATAACAGAGTATTTAGCCTTATTTGCACAAAAATCATGTAAATTTTGTTTTTGTCATTGCAAACTCCTTCATCTGCACCCTGGTTTCTTTACTTAGCCTAAGAAGCTCCAACACCTGCAAAGACAAGCCAAGCTCAGGTCATTTTGCTCATTACAAAGTGAAAAAGCAGTGAAAAAGGTCCAAAACAAAGGTTGAAATAAAAGTTATTTGCAAAACATTATGAAAATGGGTTTTTGGCAAAATTAATTTGAAAAGCCAATGTATAAAACATGTCTCCAAGTTTTGAAAGTTCATTTGCATGCCAAGGACAAAGAGGAAGCAACTCAAAGCAATTTTTGTGAACAAGTGAGAAATTGGGTGAAATTGGAAGAAAATTAGTCGGCGCGGTGCACTGGGCAGAAGGTGCAGCGCATTGGTGAGGCATGATGCATTGGGCCTCAAAACCCAGTGCAAAATAACATGGGCGCAGCGCACTGGGAAGGTGTTGTGCATTGGGCGAGCTGCGCGGCGCACACAACAAAAGGCCTGAAACTGCTAAGAATTGTCCCAAATTGCCAATAATTCACATGAATTTTCCAGGTAGAGCCTACATCTTGGTGTTTCATCCAATTTTGTGATAGGCTATAGTGGTTTATGGATGATAATGGTTTAAACCAAAACATCAAACCCTACCTCTTAAATTACCTCAAGGAAACTTGATGTTAGGGTTTCGAAATCATTGTTTTGTCACCAAATTCACTCCTCCATCCCATTTCTCCCTTGTTTTCATCATTCCCTAAGTTTCCCTACCCCTCTAGGTTCATTAATTCCTTCTCCCAAATTCTTTTTCCCAAATTCTCAAATCCAAAACCTCAAACCCTAACCCTATACATAAAACCCCCAAACCCTCCCATATTTCCCTATCAAAATTTATCCCAATACCCCCTAATCCCTCCTCTCTCGTAAAAATCCCATGTTTCACTGTTTTCCCCTTAGTGGCAGAGGTCAAGCACATCACTAAAGGGCAATCCAACATAGTTTCATACACCAACATCTATTTCTCTAAGGCAATTTGTATAGCAGTAGTTATGTCATCCGGTCATTCATCTGATTATGAAGTGGAGACCCAAAGTGACTCACCCATGGAGGGACATGCACCTCAGTGGCCTCATAGAGGTGGCAGACATATTAGAGAAGAACCAACCACCCTTACTGAATTGCGGGCCTGCCCTCCTACCATCTCTTGTTTCCAGTATCAGTCATGTTATGAGTTTTGTGAGAAGGTTGCTAATATTCAATTTCATCATGATTTGGCTCTCTTGTTTGTACTGCATTTACATGGTGATCAAGTCACTTTAGTTGGTGTCACCTTCACACTTATACCAGAATCCATCTCAATAGCAACCGACATACCTAACATTGGAGAGCCATGGAACAAGAGGCAGAAGATTGACCGGCAACATTATGAACCATATATTAAGCCTGATTTCTTGAGGCAGCTCAAGAGAGTGTTTCCTTTCTGATATCTCAAAGATGAATATCTCCACTAAAGAAATTAATCATGAAGTATTTCAGCTGTGAAGGCCGGTTCTCCCGTTTATATGCTTATCACATCAGGCTTGTCATGCATTTCACCCGGGTACGGATGATGAAAATTCCTTATTTCATATGCCGAAACATAGAAAGGATGACCACCCTGGTGCAGCACAAGACCCCTCACCAGCAGTTCAACAATATTTTCCATTTTGCTCTAATCAAAATTTTGGTTGTTCATCAGCTTGGATTACAGGGCATCACTTGGGATGATTTCATCTCCCGTGAGTTTTTGAGAGTTTCATAGGGACCTCCAGAGGCTGGGCATGAGACAAGTGGACCTTCTCATCAGCATGAAGGCCATGATCCACTCATGGCTACTATACCAGTTTTCATTACTTATCAAAAGGGAACCAGGCAGTTGTTCGCGGCAGCAAAGCGAGTGTTATCTCCACTCGGTGTGGAAGGGGCCTCGCTTCTGACATCGGCACCATAGATATAGGACAAAGGCAAGAGGCCAATATGGGATGAGGGGCCTTCAGGTGAGCGGGACTTTATTCTTATTCAGGATGACGATACAGACATGGGCCTGCAAAGTGCAAATCTTAGAGAGATCATCTAGGAGCAGCAAACAAAGATCAAAGGCTTGTCCCTCAACTTGGAGAGGGCTAAGTGGATTATAAAATACTTGGAGTAGAGAAATAAGTAGCTTGAGGATCAACAGGTGGTTATGGAGTTACGAAAGATCAGGGAGAATTGCCAAGTTGCCCAAAGGAAGAGGATTGAATTCACTTCATTGGAGCAAGAGATTAATGATGATCGGGAGTCTTCGCTCGAGAGAGTAAACATCCACTTAGAGAGGCTACTAGTCAAGGTCGATAGGGACAAAGCATTGCTGAGACACATGGCCTATTATTACATGGCGCAAAATATGAGTTCCAAGGCACGAATAAGGAATCTGAAGGCAAAATTAAAGAAGGCAACAAAGAAGCAAAAGAGGCGAAAAGAGAATGACCGTCTTCAGATATTGGCTAAAGCCTCTTTAGCCCAACATAACACTTGATAGAGAAGGTCCAGCTCAAATTTCAAGAAATTTTGAGCAATTTTTTTCATTTTGAAATTTTTTGCACTAAAAAATAGGTTTTGCCTCCCTATGCGCCGTGCTACGTGGCGCTCGCTTTTTCTAGAGGGCTCCAAATCTCAAAAACTTTACATTTTTGGATTTGGAATGAAAAATTATGGTTGCTGGTGCATGGCCAAGAAATTTGGGCAAATTTTGAACCCTCAAGAGATCAAAAACACTCAAAAAATGACCTCACTGCCCCTATTTTGACACACAGGAAGCATTCTTGGGAGATTTGATTTTTGGAGGGAAAAATGGATACCAAATTGAAAAATTCCACTTGGGTTGGAAAGTAGACAGGTAGGGCTTTCCAGCAAGCTATCATGAGCTCAATTGGGACTTTGGTAAGGGCCTCAAATTCAGCTCCAAAGTGGCACGACGCATAGAGAATCATGCGCGGCACATAGAGGATTTTTGCCTATTTTTCATTGTACAACTCAAAATTTGTCCAGTTTTGACTAGTTTCACTTTTTCATGTAACTCTTGATCTACCATGATGTAATTTCATAACCATGATGTAATTTTGGTGCATATTTACTTGTTCTAGAGGATTCATTCACTAAAAAGTGAAAATTAAATGAATGAATCAGTCTCCTCCAATATAGAGGCAAGTTGTTTGATTGCCTAGATTTCAGTGCCTTGTTTAGAATTGGTTGAAACAACTCCTAGAATGAAGAGTTCAAACCATAGAGGCATGGGAATGGGTTAGGATGGTCTATATCATGTATTTTCTGAGTCATTTTCAGGGTTGGACACTTGGGATTGCTTGGCACATCATTGTATATTTTATCTCTGCATTTTTGGCAAAGGAAAGACCAGGGTTTTGCAGCGCTTGTTGGGATCCATGTGGCTCTGTGTTTTGATGATGTTTTTATCTATGTAATTTTAAGTTCACTGATGTTTATGTGTATCATTTTCCCTTCTCTTTTCTTCTGAAATTAAACAAATGAGTGATTAAGGTAGAATCCATTGGACTACTATGCTCTGCCTTGAAATTTTGTTTAATTTTACATGTTTTCATCTGTTTGAGGAGGACCCTTGAGACCCTCTTGCCCTCCTTAGCTCCTCACTAGTTTGATCCATCCATTCATTCATTTCAAAGCATCAAAAGAATTGCCTTCCTTGCCCCAATCAAAACTTTGCAAAAACTAGGCCTCATCCCCGGACCCAAATTTTCCTTTCCCTTCCTCCAACAAAAACCCAAATTAAATCCTTACACTTCAAACCTAGCCTAAGATTAATTGCTAAATCAGTCATCTCAAGCCCCATCTGATTATCTTTTGCTGAGATTGACCCGGAGAGAGCCCTCTCTTGTCCTCGTAGGGCTAGCTACGAGGCTGAGCATGGTTTGATGTGGACCTAGAAGCTTACCTTTTCAGCCTGAGGTAAATCTAGGCTCTAACATAGTGGCGACTTCACTAGGGAAATTTGATTGTTTGTTAGTATTCTTCGTTTTGAAACTACAGACGGAGTCTGAAGATTAGCTAGGTAGCCTTTGAAACGCTTTTTCTTTGCATTAGCGCAAGTAGATAAACGCTACTTCAGTCAATCTCCGGTCTAGTCTCATGCACGGAAAATCTAACTCGCAAACACCCCAGTACATTTGATAATTCTAAACTTTCGGATGTTAAGTTTAGGATTTGATAGGCTGAGAAAGTTGTTTATGTCCATTTCATCATTTAAAAATAGCACATTGGCTTCAAGGAGATATACCAGAGCTAATCCAAATCCAGATCCTCCTCCTGTCTATGAAAATTCCAATTTGATTCCAAGACTCCTTCGTCAAGAGAGATTTATAATTCCCATGTTCAAATCTCGTTCCTGTCTGGAAATTTTTGATTATCTTGAAGAGCTTGATTTTGATGAGCAATTTGAATTGTCTTTGTTCGAAACCAAATCCGAAAGTGCTGTTGACTCTACTATCCCCAATCCGCATTTTCTTGTAGATCTCGAAACTAAAAGGGCTAATCGGTAAATTGATGATTATATTTTGACACAGCTTCAAACTTCAATTGTGGCTTCAAACCTTGTTGATTTCTTAGAAACCGCATATGCAACTCTTGAACCTTCTGCAGTTGCATCTAGCTCAAGGATTCCCACTGAACCGCCCTTCATTCCCACTATCCTTGTGCAACCTATTGTCTCAGATCAAAGGTCTACAATAAATTCATCTCCATCTACTCCCTCTACATCCAAAAGAGCTTCTCCTCCACACACCCCTCCTCATGCACCTTGTACATCAGCTGCACCTAGTCCCCCAACATCTCCAAGGCCAATTGTAAATCCACCAAGAGCGATGGCTGCTCGTTTTACACCCCTTGCACTGCCTCAAGTTTTGGATGATATGCCCGCCGATTACCAAAGCAAAATTCCTTTGTTTGATGGCACTCCACATAGTATTACTGCTCAACAGCATGTGGACCGAATGGCAAATTTTTGTGACGTTCATGAGATTGATGCAGAAAATGTGACAATGAGATTGTTTGCACAGACATTTGGTGGTGAAGTTAGGAAATGGTTCAAAGATTTTCCCACTGCTAGTATTGCTACATTGGACGATCTACAAAGACAATTCTTAGATCGTTAGGAAATCAAGAAAAATCCTCTTCAGATCCTTCATGAATATGAGCATATCAAGCGAAATGTCGGTGAGTCCGTTCAAGATTGCTGTATTAGATTCAATTCAGTTTACAAAGCAATTCCTGATCATCTACGATCACCCGTGGGGCTAGCCATGATGAAGTTTCCGGACGGTTTTGATGCTGACATGGCCTATCAACTAAGAGAAAGAGAGCCAGCCATAATGGAAGATATGCAAAAGATCGCGGCCAACGTTGAAGCTAACTTGCTGGCTAAGAGGGCTACAGCAAGAGTAGAAAAGAAGGTCACAATAAAAGAATAGTCTTCCTCGTCAGATCAAGTGCTTCAGAAAGTGGAGCAGATGCTTGAGAGGCTGAAAATTGACAAACCTGAGCCTCAAGTTAGAAATCCTAACTTCTGTGGCCAGCAATAGCCACAATATAGAATCAAACAAAGAGAACAACGAGCCCAAGATCCCATAGCGCAACAACCAGTACATACACCTCTACAACAGAATGTGGTACTTGGTCTGGAGTTAGAAGAGGAGGAAAATGTGATTGGAGAAGAAAATCATTTCTTTATGCCCGATGATATGCCAATTTTCATCACTGAGGATGAGGAGTATTCCGAGAATTCAGCTGCATGCAAAGATGAAGATTTCATTCTAGCAAATGACACAATTTTGGAAGAAGAATCAGATGAGTATCAAAGAGGTTATATGAATGATCTGTCTGCTCAGTAGCGGAAATATTCACTTAGAAACAGAGATGTACGTGTCAACCCAATTCAGAGGAGAAAGGAAGTTGTAGCATCAAAGAATGATTCACCTGTTGCACAAAGGAAAGGGAAAGAGGCAGTTGATCCTAATATCAACAAATCACCATTAGCAGAAAAATCAAATTAGCCAATTGTATCGAAGGAAAAGGAAAAGAAAGATGTCCTAGTCAAAGAGGTAGAAAAGATTTCAGCTTTTAGTTTAGAAAATGAAATTTCTAAATTGAAGGTGTCCATTCCCTTAACTGAAATAATGAGAAACAACAGTTATAGAGGGAAAGTGTCTAAAATTTTGAATTTTGATCCAATGTCTGATATGGTGAATGTGGAAGATGATAAACCCGAACTTATTTTTGGACCAGCATTGCATGGCGAGTCTTCAAACAGTGATGTGCCACCTTTTTATATCAGCCTAATATTGCATGATTTTTTGTTGCATAATGCCATGTTTGATTATAGTGCTTCCCACAATCTTATGCCGAAGGCTATCATGGAGAAGTTGGGTTTGGACATCACTAGGAAATACCATGATCTCTATTCATTTGATTCTAGTAGAGTGAGATGTATCGGGCTCATCAAAGACTTGGTTGTAAGTTTGGATCAAATCCCAATGAAGAATGTTTTGATGGTTATTGTTGTGGCAAACATTCCTCCCAGATTTTGTATGCTTCTTTCCAGGTCTTGGGGAGCAAAATTGAAGGGGACATTACAACTAGATTTCTCCTATGCAACGATTCCTGTGTTTGGCCAAATGAGAAAATTGTACCAGGACCAAAAAATGAAATACATGATTACAAGCAAGGAGAAACCGATTAAACATCCAATTAATTATGTACATACAGATATAGAGTCTTTTGTTTTGTATTCAGATAGTTTCAATGATATAGATAGTCAGTTAGTTGAAGTAGAAAGTGTTATAGAAATAACAAAGAATTTTAGAGAGGTTTTGAAGAAAGAAGGACAAGAACAACAAAACACCGTTGAGCAATTAGCTGAAGATAATGGACAACAAACAAGAAAAACAGAGCTAGTAGAATTTCAGCACCTAGAAGAAGATGAAGCGGGTCTGTGGACCATGGATTTTGATGGTACAGTGGGAAATGATGGTGCTGGAATTGGTATTTGGGTACACAGTCCTTTTCCCGCTCCAAACAAAGTGCCTAGTAATGTGCAGGTATGTTCTTACAAGTTAGCTTTTGATTGTTCGAACAATGAAGCTGAATACGAAGCTTTGATTGTTGGCCTAAAAATTCTAAGAAAGCTGAATGCTAAGAGGATTACAGTATAAGGCCACTCTGAATTGGTGATTAAGCAAGTTAAAGGCGAATATCAAGATAAGAACCCTCAGATGCGGGATTACCGAAATGCAGTCCTAGATATCCTGAAATTGTTTTCAGATTATACCTTGACGTGTGTGCCTCGTATTCAAAATGGCGTTGTTGATGCACTTGCTAAGGCAACAAGTAGTTTGAAGATTCTAATGAACTCCAGTAATAAATTCGAAATCCATGTCAGGCATCGTCCGACTGTCCCGGACAATCAGAGATATTGGCAAGTTTTCCAAGATGATGAGGAGATTGATGATTTTCTGCAAAACAATGGTAAGTTCAAAGATACCTCAATTGATGTAGAACCCAATGATGGTAACGATGATGTGCAGATCAACCAAATGGAAGTGTTGTAGCTAAAGGATAACATTATTCCTAAAGGCTTGATACCTTTAGAGCAAGTCTTTGATCAAGATGACATAGCCCACAAACCAACATTGCAGCTAACAGAGAAGGGTGTTGAAGAGGTCAATATCAGAACAGATGCAAATCCAAAAATGGTAAAACTATCCAAAGCATTGCCACAAAAGGTAAAATCCAAATATATCAGTTTGTTGTCATCTTTTGCGGATGTGTTTTCTTGGGATTATTTTGACTTGAAGACATATGATACCAATATAATTCAGCACACTATTCCCATTAAGCCTAATCAGAAACCTTTCAGACAGAAGTTGAGAAGGCTAAATCCAAAACTGCTGCCATCAATTGAGAAGGAGATAAACAGGTTGTATAAATAAGGAATTGTTGTTCCCATCAGATTTTCTGACTGGATCTCTAATTTAGCACCCGTAAAAAAGAAGACAGGTGAGATTCGCTTGTGCGTTGATTTTAGGAATATCAATAAAGTTTCATTGAAGGATAACTATCCGTTGCCCAAAATGGATCATATACTTCAACGAGTAGTTGGAGCATCGCGTATGTCACTACTAGATGGTTATTTTGGATATAACCAAATTTTGATCGATGAAGATGACCGAGACAAAACAATGTTCACCACTCCATGGGGAATTTTTCATTACGCTAAAATGCCTTTCGGTTGAAGAATGCAGGTGCCACATTTCAGCGGGCAATGGACTTGGCTTTCACAAATGAGAAGGATGTATTTTTGGTTGTGTGCCTTAATGATTTGACGGTGTTTTCCAAATCAGATGAAGAACACATGTATCATTTGAAAATTGTCTTCCAAAAATGCAGAAAATATGGTGTGTCGTTGAATCTGAAGAAAAGCTTGTTTGCCATGGATGAGGGAAAACTACTTGGGCATACATCTCAAAAGATGGAATTCATATTGATACAACATGTGTAGAAGTGATTCAACAAATTGAACTTCCCTAGAATAAGAAGGAGATTCAATCTTTCAATGGTAAGATGAATTTTTTACACCGCTTTGTGCCTAATCTTGCTGAACACCTAAGAGAGATTACAAACATGCTTAAGAAGGACAACCAAGTGAAGTGGACGGAAGAGGCTGTAAAATATTTCAATTTAGTCAAGTTGGCTCTTTCTTCAGCTCCGGTTCTAATAAGCCCAGACTACACTCAAGATTTTATATTGTTTTCATTTGCTTCGGAGCATATAATGGCAGCTGTATTAATGCAGAAAAGATATGAGCATGAAAGACCAATTGCTTTCTTCAACCGAACTATAAGAGATGCAGCCTTGAAGTACAACATCATTGAAAAGCAGGCCCTTGCACTTGTAAAAGCATTTAAATATTTTTGGGTATATATATTGCATTCCCATATTTTGGCTTATGTTCCTAACGCTGCTGTCAAGGATGTTTTAGTGCAAATAGACTAGGAAGGAAGACGAGGCAAGTGGATTGCAGCTTTGTTAGAGTATGATGTGGAGATAAAGCCCACGAAACTAGTCAAAGGATAGGGATTGGCAAAGTTAATGGCTGAATCAAACTTTCACGCCTTAGACATATATCTGATCGTTGCTATGTCCGATGAGAACGAGGAAAGTTCGTCAATTTAGGTATCAAAAATGTTTGTTCTTTCTCCGTGGTACTCTGATATCATATATGTGCTGCAGAATTTGTCACCTCCACCAGGCATGACTAGAAACAAAAGTAGAACTCTCAAATTAAAGGATGCTAAGTTTTGCATTCTGAATTATGCACTTTATTGGAAAGATCCCGGTGGCATTTTGTTGAATTGTTTGGTGGAAGAAGAAGCAAAGCAGGTTGTGGAGGATTTCGACAAAGGAGATTGTGGCGGTCACCTTTTTTGGAAAACAATGGAAAATAAAATTCTGAAAGCGGGGTACTATTGGCCGACATTGTTTGCTGATGTATATAAGGTTGTCAAGAGCTGTCATAAATGTCAGATCTTTGAAGGAAGGCAGAAATTATAGCCTTTTCCGCTTAAGCCCATTGACGTGAATGCCCCTTTTCAGCAGTGGGGATTGGATTTCATTGGTGAAATTCATCCCGCTTCTTTCGATCAACATCGGTGGATTCTCACGGCAACAGATTATTTCATGAAATGGATCGAAGCAATTCCCACCAGACAAGCTACAGATGTAGTAATAATTTCATTCCTTGAGAATAACATTTTATCTCGTTTTGGTTGCTCGAATAAGTTGATCACTGATAACACAACATCTTTCAAATCAAAGAAGATGATTGAGTTTTGTAACAAATATAAAATCATTTTGGGTCACTCAATTGCCTATCATCCGCAAGGCAACGGGTTGGCGGAGCCTTCTAACAAATCTTTAGTCAACATCATTAAGAAGCTGCTGGAAATAAATAAGAAGAGTTGGCATAAGAAGTTGGTCAATGCACTTTGGGTAGATCAGGTCAGTTAGAAGAAATCCATTGGTATGTCCCCCTTTGAGCTAGTTTATGGAGTTGATACAGTGTTTCCTACCTCTCTCGCAGCTCTGGTAGTCAAACTTTTTCAGGAAGTCGGTAGTGAAGAAGATCATATGCAGAGAAGACTAAATCAAATGATTCATTTGTAGCAGACAAGAGAAGAAGTTTTCTGAAACACATCCAAGTTGCAGGAGAAGATTAAGAAAATCTATGACAGAAAAGCAAAGGCAAACAAATTCCAATTGGAGGAAATGGTGCTGAAATGGGATGCAAGGAATGAGGAAAAGGGTAAGCATGGTAAGTTTGAAAATCTCTGGAAAGGTCCTTTCAAAATTGCTACATATCGTGGTCAGAATGCCTTTCTTCTAAAGGGGATGAATGGGGAAGACTATCCAGGAGGGCAGGTCAATGGTCGGCTGCTCAAGCGGTACCATTTTTGAGAAGTTTTATGCTGTTTATATTGTCACTGTATATACCATTTTATTTTGGTTTCATTGCAAGAAGGTGCTGTAATAGTTTCTTCAGTTTGGGGCCCAAAGTGAAGGCTATAATTCTGAAGGATGATTTCAGCTTTGGTTTGAGTGTGTTGCGTCAGTCTTTGAGTCATTTTAATGTCAAAATTGAGTCAGTTTGAATCAAGTTTCAATTAATAAAATTGAATCAAGAGTCTTGTGTCGATTCTTAAAATAATGGACTCCATGGCCCAATGAATGAAGGCACTGCCTACTGTCCCAGAAATATGTAGTTCTTGGCACCTCCAAGGAGCTACCATCCCCATTGGAGCCAATGTTAGATTTGGTCTGTTCATCCCTCCGCCAGAGATCAAATCCTCTTGTTGCATTTAATTTTAGGTGTCCCATTCAGCTCGATCACTTGCATTCCATTAGGAGCATTGATCCTCTGACGGAAGGGTCTTGTCACCATACTTCCCTCATGTCATTCACCTGCTGGTTGATGTCTGTTTATTAAAAAAAATATATATACAACCTTCTTTTCATTAAAAATTGCTAAAGTTGTCTTTAGGGTTTCAGTGTCAAGTAGGTTTAGGGTTTCATTAGGGTTTTGTCAATAAATACTTCAGAGTGTCCGATAATCACCAACAGGTCATGAGGAGATTTTATCATCAATAAATTTTGTTAGTAAGTGTTCGAAAATGTGTTTTTCCTCAAAACTCTGTTCTGAGGAAATAACAGAGTATTTAGCCTTATTTGTACAAAAATAATGTAAATTTTGTTTTTGTCATTGCAAACTCCTTCATCTACACCCTGGTTTCTTTCCTTAGCCTAAGAAGCTCCAACACCTGCAAAGACAAGCCAAGCTCAAGTCATTTCGCTCTTTACAAAGTGAAAAAGCAGTGAAAAAGGTCCAAAACAGAGGTTGAAATAAAAGTTATTTGCAAAACATTAAGAAAATGGGTTTTTGGCAAAATTAATTTGAAAAGCCAATGTATAAAACATGTCTCCAAGTTTTGAAAGTTCAATTGCATGCCAGGAACAAAGAGGAAGCAACTCAAAGCAATTTTTGTGAACAAGTGAGAAATTGGGTGAAATTGGAAGAGAATTGGTTGGCGCAGCGCATTGGGAAGAAGGTGTGACACACTAGTGAGGCACGACGCATTGGGCCTCAGAGCCCAGTGTAAAATAACACGGGCGCGACGCACTGGGAAGGCGCGACACATTGGGCGAGCTGCGTGGCGCACACAACAAAAGGCCCGAAACTGCTAAGAATTGTCCCAAATTGCCAATAATTCACACGAATTTGCCAGGTAGGGCCTACATCTTGGTGTTTCATCCAATTTTGTGATAGGCTATAGTGGTTTATGGATGATAATGGTTTAAACAAAAACATCAAACCCTACCTCTTAAATTACCTCAAGGAAACTTGCTGTTAGGGTTTCAAAATCATTGTTTTGTCACCAAATTCACTCCTCCATCCCATTTCTCCCTTGTTTTCATCATTCCTAAGTTTCCCTACCCCCTAGGTTCATAATTCCTTCTCCCAAATTCTTTTTCCCAAATTCTCAAATCCAAAACCTCAAACCCTAACCCTATACATAAAACCCCCAAACCCTCCCATATTTCCCTATCAAAATTTATCCCAATACCCCCTAATCCCTCACTATTTTCCTCTCTCCTAACAGTCCCATGTTTCACTATTTTCCCCTTGGTGGCAGAGGTCAAGCACATCACTAAAGGGTAGTCCAACACAGTTTCATACACCAGCATCTATTTCTCCAAGGCAATTTGTATAGCAGCAGCTATGTCATCCGGTCATTCATCTGATTATGAAGTGGAGACCCAAAGTGACTCACCCATGGAGGGACATGCACCTCGGAGGCCTCATAGAGGTGGCAGAAATATTAGAGAAGAACCAACCACCCTTACTAAATTGCAGGCCTGCCCTCTTGCCATCTCTTGTTTCCAGTATCAGTCATGTTATGAGTTTTGTGAGAAGGTTACTAATATTCAATTTCATCATGAGTTGGCTCGCTTGTTTGTACTTCATTTACATGGTGATCAAGTCAGTTTAGCTGGTGTCACCTTCACACTTACACCAGAATCCATCTCAATAGCAATCGGCATACCTAACATTGGAGAGCCATGGAACAAGAGGCAAAAGATTAACCGGCAACATTATGAGCCATATATTAATCCTGATTTCTTGAGGCAGCTCAAGAGAGTGTTTCCTTTCCGATATCTCAAAGATGAATATGCTCTACTAATGAAATTAATCATGAAGTATTTCAGTTGTGAAGGTTGGTTCTCCTGTTTATATGCTTATCACATCAGGTTGCTCATGCATTTCACCCGAGTACGGATGATGAACATTCCTTATTTCATATGCCGAAACATAGAAGGGATGACCACCCTAGTGCAGCATAAGATCCCTCACCAGCAGTTCAACAATATTTTCCATTTTTCTCTAATAAAAATTTTGGTTGTTCATCAGCTTGGATTACAGGGCATCACTCGGGATGATTTCATCTCCCGTGAGTTTTTCAGAGTTTCATAGGGACCTCCAGAGGCTGGGCATGAGACAGGTGGACCTTCTAATCAGCATGAAGGCTATGATCCACACACTGCTACTATACTGGTTTTCATTACTTATCAGAAGGGCACCAGGCAGTTGTTCGCGGCAGCAAAGTGAGTGTTATCTTCACCCGATGTGGAAGGGGCCTCACTTCCGACATCGGCACCATAGGTACAGAACAAAGGCAAGAGGCCAATATGGGATGAGGGGCCTTCAAGTGAGCACGACTTTATTCTTATTCAGGATGACGATACAGACATGGGCCCACAAAGTGCAAATCTTAGAGAGATCATCTAGGAGCAGAAAACAGAGATGAAAGGATTGTCCCTCAACTTGGAGAGGGCTAAGTGGATTATAAAATACTTGGAGCAGAGAAATAAGCATCTTGAAGATCAGCAGGTGATTATGGAGTTACGGAACATCAGGGAGAATCGCCAAGCTGCCCAAAGAAGGAGGATTGAATTCACTTCATTGGAGCAAGAGATTAATAATGATCGAGAGTCTTGGCTAAAGAGAGTCCACATCCACTTAGCGAGGTTGCTGGTCAAGGCCGATAGGGACAAAGCATTGCTGAGACACATGGCTTATCATTACATGGCGCAAAATATGAGTTCCAAGGCACGAATAAGGAATCTGAAGGCAAAATTAAAGAAGGCAATAAAGAAGAAAAAGAGGCAAAAAGAGCATGACTGTCTTCAGATATTGGCCAAAGCCTCTTTAGCCCAGCATAACACTTGATAGAGAAGGTCCAGGTCAAATTTCAAGAAATTTGGAGCAATTTTTTGCATTTTGAAATTTTTTACACTAAAAAACAGGGTTTGCCTCCCTATGCATCACGCGACCTTGCGCTCGCTTTTGCTAGAGGGATCCAAATATAAAAAACTTTACATTTTTGGATTTGGAATGAAAAATTATGGTTTCTGGTGTATGGCCAAGAAATTTGGGAAAATTTTGAACCCTCAAGAGGTCGAAAACACTCAAAAAATGACCTCACTGCCCCTATTTTGACACACAGGACGCAATCTTGGGAGATTTGATTTTGGACGGGCACATGGACACCAAATTGAAAAATTCCACTTGGGTTGGAAAGTAGATAGGTAGGGCTTTCCAACGAGCTATCATGAGCTCAATTTGAACTCCGGGAAGGGCCTCCAATTCAGCTCCAAAGTGGCAAGACGCATAGAGAATCAGGCGCGACGCATAGAGGAGTTTTGCCTATTTTTCACTGTACAGCTCAGAATTTCGCCTAGTTTTGACTAGTTTCACTTTTTCATGTAACTCTTGATCTACCATGATGTAATTTTGGTACATATTTACTTGTTCTATAGGATTCATTCACTAAAAAGTGAAAATTAAATGAATGAATACTTTCCTCCCATATAGAGGCAAGTTGTTTGATTGCCTAGATTTCAGTGCCTTGTTTAGAATTGGTTGAAACAGCTCCTAGAATGATGAGATTGACCCCTAGAGGCATGGGAATGGGTTAGGATGGTCTATATCATGTATTTTCTGAGTCATTTTTAGGGTTGGACACTTGGGATTGCTTGGCACATCATTGTACATTTTATCTCTGCATTTTTGGCAAAGGAAAGCCCAGGGTTTTGCAGCACTTGTTGGGATCCATGTGGCTCGGTGTTTTGATGATGTTTTTCTCTATGTAATTGTAAGTTCAATGATGTTTATGTGTATCATTTTCCCTTCTCTTTTCTTCTGAAATTAAACAAATGAGTGATTAAGGTAGAATCCATTGGACTGCTATGCTCTGCCTTGAAATTTTGTTTAATTTTACATGTTTTCATCTGTTTGAGGAGGACTCTTGAGACCCTCTTTCCCTCCTTAGCTCCTTACCAGTCTGATCCATCCATTCATTCATTTCAAAGCATCAAAAGAATTGCCTTCCTTGCCCCAATCAGAACTCTGCAAAAACTAGGCGTCATTCCCGGACCCAAATTTTCCTTTCCCTTCCAACAAAAACCCCCCAAAAACTCAAATTAAATCCTTGTACTTCATATCTAGCCTAAGATTAGTTGCTAAATTAGTCATCTCAAGCCCCATCTGATTATATTTTGCTGAGATTGACCCGGAGAGAGCCCTCTCCTCTCCTCGTAGGGCTAGCTACGAGGCTGAGCATGGTTTGATGTGGACCTAGAAGCTTACCTTTTCAGCATGAGGTAAATCTAGGCTCTAATAGATTCTATCAGAGGTGGGTCCCACATGAAAACCGGCAGGATATTGGAAGGGCTTCGAGCGGTAAGTGGTTTCAACCGAGTCCCACCCGATGCCACACATTGGGTGCCATGTGTCCGACAGAAGAGAGAGAAAACCGCTCACATCGGATGGGTAAACGTCATGCAACTTACCCAATCGATATGGATGGAGACCGTAGGATTTGGAGGCTCCATATTGATGGCGGACATAAGATCTGATGGATGACCAGATTCAATGGGGTAAATAGTTCGAGTTTTATAAATTTTGAAGTCCGGCATGAACGATGAGTTGGCAGAAGAATCGTGTTCACGGGCAATCTAGGGGTTAAATGGAAATAATGGCCGTTCAAACACTTCCAACAGAACTGACACTCAATTCATTATGAAACAGGTGGCCACCTCCCCGTGAGATGATACACAATGATGATGACGCAGAACAGAGGAATTGAAATGGACAAGAGGCAAGAGAACTAGAGCGTCGGGAAGTGGAAACGAACAGTCAGAAAGTAGATTGGATTTAAAACCACAAATTGACAGAAGCAAAAAGGGAGAAGCGAGAGATAGTCAAGGCAAAAATCCAAGAGCAGAGAACAGAGAAAGTAAGCTGTGCTGACCTGAAGGCAACATCGAGCCAGACAGAGCCAGAGAGAGTCAGAGAGTCTATGTACTCCAGAGAAGGCTTGAGAGGTTCAAGCAAACTCCCCTATACATCCCTATCATGCATTGAGTCTCAGATTGGGCTCATACTACTCTGACCAATAGAGGTCACGTTTTCAGTAAGGAAAGTTTGTGCACTCCAGAGACTTGGGGGATCTAAGTCCAGTCCTACTGATTTATATCTATTGAGTGAGACTCAAATTGAGCTCACTGTTGTAAAACTCTGCTTTGAAAACATAATAGAGAGGCCACCACTGAAGGCTGGACCGGGAGACGTAGCCCAGGAGTATTGGGTGAACTCCTTACTAAAATTCTTGTGTTTACATGTTTGCCTATTAAGTTTTCACTAACTGCTTCAGTGTCTGTGTATTTCGCAATCTTATCGATCCATTGCATAAAGTAACATAAGCACATCCATGCACATGAGTCTGTAATACCTTTAATTCTTTGTCTTGGATAAATTCCAGATCAATCAAACTCATATTTACTCATTTAGGTTTTAGCATTGTTTTATTAACTGGGTCATGAGTTGTATTTAGTCTATTTCTTTCATAATATTGATAAATGGTTTTGCCTCTCCTTTTTTCCATGCCCAAAGAGGGTTTCACCAGGGTTGTCCACTTTCTCCTCTTCTCTTTTTTCTGGTAGTGGATGCTTTGAGTTGATTTCTATTGGATACTAAACTATAAGGGGTATTCCATGAATCTCTTATCATTTGAAATTGAGCGATCACCCATATATTATTTGTTGATGATATCCTTATTTTTTGCAATGGTGACGTCAAGGATTTATCGATAATGGTGGACTTTATTTCTCTTTTTGGGTGTGTCACTAGAATGTCTATTAATCCCCATAAATATTCCATTTCTCATCATAATATTTATGAAGTGGAGATCTACCATATGACTTCTTCCTTAAGAATTAAATTTGTTGGACGAGGGCCTGAAATATTTGGGTTTTTAGCTGAAATCCAATTGAAATAACAAAGAAGATTGGGCTTGCCTCATTGAAAAGATCGATACGTAGTTGAATTATTGGTGTCACATATGGATTTCTTGAGCTGGTCATTGGTTCTCATAAAATCAATTTTAGAGGATACTTCAATCTATTAGGCCTCCTTGGCACAGATTCCCAAATTTATCTTGGAAAATATTAAAACACTGTGCTCTTTCTTTCTTTGGGCGCAAAATCAAGAGAAGGGGTTTTTTCCATGGGTATGATATGTAGCTGAATGTTATTTTTTTGTGCTAATTTCAACTTCAGATTCAAAAACAAATTCTTGTCAATTGCATCATGTGCATAGGTTCCCTTATGGTGTTTGGGATTCAAAACAGGTAAATTTATATCAAGTTTTATGTTAGAATCATCATCAGAATAGCATGAAAGACAAGTGTTGAACACAACAAGTAAATGAACAACAAACCATCAAGAAGAACACTTAACACAATGCTGTGATAAAGGAGTTCACCCCTCCTGGCTACATCGCCTTGGTCCAGCTTCCATGGATTGGGCCTCTGTATTTGCTCAAAATGGAAAAAAGTGTAGTTTAAAATGCTCTACATCTCCTGAAACCTACTTCAATGGAATTAGAGCATCTAAAAACCCCAAATATGACTCTCCAAACTCTGGAAATCGGCTACAGCTGTTCTGGGCTTGACATCCTCTCCTGGTGGCTCTTAGCTTCCTTAAAATTCAACGTGGAAAAATCACATATAGAAGTCCCTCTCTACTTCTAAAACATGTTCTGTTATGTTTAGAATGTTGAAATTATCTAGGAACACCTTTTCCTGAACTCAATTTGGTCGAAAAATGCTCCAGTTATGACTCAAATTGTTTTTCCGTAGAAAAGCTCCTCTAAAACTGGAGGAACTCCAGTGAAGTTCACTAAACTTGGAGAAAAGGTTGAATTTGGTGGGTTTGGCCAAAAAACCATCGAAATTAACTCAATTTTAATTAATTACTAAACTGGATTAATTAAAGATTAAGTTGGGTTTAGCGCTAACACTGCACATTTAAATGACACAGTTTAGGCTTAACCGTTAAACTTAACACCGACGACCTCCGTTGAGTGGTCATATGGTGGCAAATAATGCCATGATTATGGAAAGTGGTAAATGATAGCCACCTGTTTGGATAACCGTTAGTGGTTAGCCCAGAGTGTTCACTTGTTGCAGAGCATTCGTGGTTATTATGTATGTGTTGTTTGCTGGTTAGATAGCCACATAATTAGTTAACTTGAACCGTTGGAGCATTCACATGGGGAGGGTTAGTGTGTGGGCTAGCCCTCCTAACCCCCAACTGCTGAATTGTTAAACTTTAAATAGGTGCGGTGAACTATGTGGTTAAGAACCACGGTTAGCAGATACGGTTAAGGTGCTGGAGTTGTGGAGGGGATGTCGTGGGGTCGAACCCCGGGGCATCCATAAAAAAATTAAATGAACTCTGAGAGGGCACGTAGCGGCATTTGGGCTTGCCATGTGTCACCCTCTCATTAGTCCACCTCATCAATGCAAACCAAATAAAAATATGGCACTTGGTGCGATATGACTCGTCCACCTATCTAGGAATATTCCAAAGAATATTCTCCTTGTTGAATGGGTTGTACAAATGCCTAGTCAGCATCCCAGTTAGCCTATACCAAAATTTTGCCTGTTTGGTGAAACAACCTGTGGGCTCTAACTTCGTCATACAAACTCCATTTTGAACGAAACAAGTTGTGTTGGGATCGTTTTTCCAAGATAGACATGTTCATCCAGGTTTCAAACAATTCTGAGCACTTTGATTTTTGAGATAATTTTTTGCCCCTAATCCAGATTTCAATCACTTCTTCCCACTCACAGGATTTTGGATCCACAAAAGCCAGTTATATGATGAGAGTTGAATACTCTTCTCCTTCCCAAGTTCTATCAACTAATTCTTCTTAAATAAATATCCATGACAACCACCTGGGTTTACTGACATGCCTTGCCTTGCAAATGGCTTTGTCCCTCAACCATTGTTCTCTTTTTTCTACTGACCCAATCCAACACTTGTTGGACACTTTCTGCCTGCAAAATACCTTTGTTGTACCACATTGAACCCTCAGTGCTTGGAAAACTAATACAATCTGATAGCCTTCCAACTGAGAATCTTAGCGTCAACACATATAACGGTCTTCAATGGCTGCAAATTTTTGGCATCTCGTCCACTTTTGCTTCTTTCCTACATCATCCTCCTGTTCAATATGCTACTCATGTCATGATTTTCAAATGAAATCTAAGCATGAGCATCTTGCTCAAGAATGGACCTTCCAAAATCCTGCGACATCTTGTCACAAATACAACCATTAAATGGAAAAACACATTATGCAAGAAATGCAAATTGAGGACCTCTTCTTTTGCTCCTTCAAAGCAACTATTGTCACATCATGTAACATTTCCATGTACTCTTGCATCTTGGTGTACAAATCATCGACTAACACAAGTCGACAAAACATCATCTTCAAGCAACTGACTTGACTTGAGAGCCAAACATAAGCATGCACAACAACTTGACGATTCTTTGCATAAACAACAAGAATTTCACATCTTGTGCAATAATCTATCAACATATCCCTTTCATATTTAGAGATAAAATCAACTCTTCCAAGTCGATATGACACACATGTGACAATAATCGACACAACTCGACATTCATGCATGTATCCAAACACAATGAAACTAGCAACAATTCCACTGTTCACACGGGCACAAACTCTCATGTATGTGTACAATTCTTCAACTCTCCCTCAAGTAGAAACAAAAGTACAGTAAGCCCAAAAACATGTATGGGTACATAAGAGCTGAATTGACAAATTTGTTGATAATGAAGTGAGTAACATACCCCACTTTCACACACCTTCCTGGTGAAAATATGTAACATCAAGAATGCATTCACATACAAATTTGTAACCAAAAATTGCCTTTTTTGCTACATTTAAGTGATTCAAACAGAAGTCCACTTTCAACATCTTGCATCATACAAGTTGCAACATACTTTCAACAAAAAAGTAATGCATTCATAAGCCAAAGAAATGCATTTTTAAGGCAAAGAATTGCATCGATCAACAAAAAATGCAAGCCTTATTTGGTTAAGAAATCAAGCCACCTCTTACCAAACCATTTCCATGATGCTTCTTTCAGCTGCACATCATCTTGTGAATCATCTTGACCCACATCAATGATGGAATCTCCTTTTCCATTCTTTCCAAAGTCTCTCACCACCTTCTTCAAATGTCGTGGATGACTTGTTGGATGAAAAATCCAACAATTGTCTACAAGATGACCCTGCTTATGGTAATGAGGCAAAATAATTGCATCTTCTTTGCGACATGGTTTCCATTTTCCAATGGACCGTTGGTTTTCTATCTCTTTTGTTTGAAAGTTTCCTGTGTATGGCTATCCTCTTTCAACACCTCGAAACAGTATGGTTATTCAAACCACAAAAAGAACATGTAAATTCTCTCCAATTCTTATGTGAAGATTTACCATGTTTATCATAATCAAAAGAAACTTGATTAAAGGTAGATTTATACCTTGCACATTCACCTTTGTCGCCTTCTTGAGGAGGTGAATTTGATGAGGTAGTGGCTCTTTTCAGAATACCAACAATGGTATCAATGACCTTAGAGATTTCAACATCCCCTTGTTTTCCATTTCCACTAGTTGCATGCTTATGAGAATCTTCTTGCAAAGTGGGTATAAAACTTTTGCATTCCTCATGAACACAAACTTCACAATCTTGAGGTAATGAACATGTAATGAAAGTCCCTCTTGGAACACCTTCATGTGCCTCCTTGGCTTTGGATCATTCTCCATCATGTTGTCCATAACCAGGACCCAAATACCTAGGCCTTTCCTCAACAACAATTGGCTCAACTATACCTTGTGCATGTTTGCCTAACCCTTCACCTTAATAGCCCATATTCATAAATAATTTGGACCCTATTCCTCTAGTGTGTCTTTCAAAAGAACAAAAACATTCATTTTGAGAGGAAATTGAAGATAAAATTGAATTGAATACCTCATTTTCATGCACATACTTGTCTAGGGTTTCCTTAGCATCATGGAGTAAAATCTCCATCTCATGCATCTTTTCAAGAAGCTCTTGCTTCTCCTCCTTCATGGCCATCAACTGATCTTGAAGTGTAGTGTTCTCCTTCCTATCTTCATACAACTCTTGCACCTATATCTCATGATGATAAGCTCTTGCAACATCTCTTCGTCAAAGAATCTTGCTATGGAAGAGGGATTTGAAAATCACTTGTTGAAGCTGCCATCACACTTGTAATGCATCAAAAAGCTTCACAATATGCAACCATTAAAACCCTACTTGCACAAAACTCAAGAAATCAAGAAAATAACCTTTGCTCTGATACTAGCTTGAGATGTAGCTGAATGTTATTTTGTTGTGCTAATTTCAACTTCAAATTATAAAACAAATGCTTTTCAATTGCTTCATGTGCATAGTTTCCCTTATGGTGTTTGGGATTCAAAACAGGTAAATTTATATCAATTTTTTATGTTACAATCATGAGAAAAATAGCATGAAATGAAAGTGTTGAACAACAAGTAAATGAACAACAAACCATCAAGAAGAACACTTAACATAGTGTTTTGATAAAGGAGTTCACCCATCTTGGGCTACATCTCCTTGTGATCTGAAAATGAGATCTCAAATCAATATTAAGGTATTACAGACTCATGTGCAGGAATGCCTATATTACTTAGTGAAACAGATCTAAAAGATTGCGAATAATATAGACAATGAACAATTAGAAAACATAACAGATACACACATCAACACAACAAATAATCATGGAGTTCACCAAACTTCCTGGCTACGTCTCTTGGTCCAAATTTCAATGTCAACTTCTATATTATGTCTTTAAGAGTAGGATATTACAAGTGTGAGCTCAAGCAGAGCCATAACACAACAACAATGATATTACAAAGGGATTTCACTCGAAAATTGATGCAGGAGCATCCAGACTTAGCCAACAATGTGAAAGTTTGTTCACATGTTGTGGCTAAATAAGTTGGAATTCATTGAACTGATTGGTAAAAAGCCAGTTTTACTAAGAGGGTTGTATCTCTTATGAAATCAGTTATATTTCATTATTGTAATAAGTTAGAGACTGTCTTATTTTAGATTCAGAGATAGAGATTGCTAGCATAAATCTAGGAGTTAGATATTTTCTATTAGATATATTAAAAATAGATATTTTGTCGTTAGATATGGTTAGAGTGTTTATCGATGGCTAAAAGGAAGGAAAATGTAAGGAGAGAGGGCAGTGTGGTGCGAGTGCAGGGAGATAGTGAGGGGATTGTGTCTTTTTAGAGACAGAGGTTGTTAACTGTGTAATCAGGCCTAAGGCTGAGACTCTGTTATTTGTTATTTTGAATAAATCAGTGTTGCATGCATAATAATATAAACCACCCATGGAGGCCTCAAATGCTTGTTTTTTTCCTTGGTATTCAGATGAATTTGGTGTTGGCCTGTGTTTTCATACTTTATAGTAGAAATCCCCATGGTTAAGGCAAATTTGGTGTAGTTTGGGTTTGCAAGCAGAAATCCCATTTCAATAGAGAAATCACACTAAACACTTAGCAGTTTCGGGAAAGTGGACTTGAATTTTATGCACGGGAGTTTTGGATCCTATCGGGTTCGACACAATTGTTGCATCGTGTAGTTAGATTGGTGCATGTCAAAGGCTTGTCCCCAAACCTTTGCAATTTGCGATTGCCGACATGTTGCATCGGTGTTCGGGAGTAGGAGTAGTAAAGTGTTAAGCGGCCCATTGCAATTGCCGCTAGTGATTAGCGATATTGCATCGGACCTCCAGCAAGGGACATCACTGATATAAGGGTCTTGTGACTGCCTATTGCCGATATGGTGATTGAATCCTGACCATCCGATTGAACAGGTCTCAATCCACGACATTAACACATATAATTGGTTAAAAAGGCCAAAAAGTGTTGTTTTAGCACTTTCAAGGGTATTTCGGTCCCAAAAGGGAAAAATCATTGTTTTAAGCCTTTTCACATGCCTTTGGGTTCTGATAGGAAAAGGGCTTATATATTGTGGAAAAGGGTTCAAAGCAGGGTGATTGTTGGGTTTTATAGATCCAATTATGGGTTAATTAAGCCATTGTTTTCCGCCTGCATCATTTTTGGTATCAGAGAAGAAGAAAGGATTGTTCGCAGCAAATATGCCACTAAGGAGAGGCATTAGTGGAGGAAGACTTGAGGAAAATACAATCCTATTGGAAGAGGTACGGAGTCTGCGTACAAGAATGGAGTCTATTGAGACTGCCTAGAGAAGAGCACCTTATGAAGGAACTGAAAGTTCTTCAGAAGAATCTCTTGCAGAGGAGGTAGTAGACGAAGACAATGAAACTACCAAAATCATTAAGATGTTTGTGAAAGTGGGAGGAAAACCTAAGATGGAAATCCCTATGTATGACGGGATTCTGAACGTAGAAGAACTAATGGATTGGGTCAGATCCTTAGACCAATACTTTGACTATGAAGAGGTTGATGAGAGGAAGAAGGTGAAGTTTGCAATTACCAGATTGAGGGGTCATGCAACCATCTGGTGGGACGAGTTACAAACATCAAGAATGAAGAAAGGGAAGTCCAAGATCAAGCTATGGGACAAAATGGTAAGTAAAATGAAAGCCAAGTTTTTGCTTAAAGACTATCATTTGAATCTTTTTAAGAAATTGCAAAATTTAAGGCAAAAAAGAATGTCTGTTAAAGAATACACAGAAGAGTTTTATAGATTGAGTATTAGAGCAAGGCATGTAGAGGATGATGTGGAAAATATATCTAGATATATCAATGGCTTAAGGTATGATATACAAGATGAGATTAGCTTGTTAAGTCTGAAAACTATTGAAGATGCCTATCAAGCAAGTTTGAAGGCTGAAGAGAAGATATTAAGGAAACAGAGTGTTATATACCTAGGGGGGATAATATGGGGTACCAAGGAAGGTACCCAAGGTAATAATGTAATAATGGGATGGGACATAGTAATAAATAAGGTGGTTAACCCATATCATGTAAGGGACCACAAGTAGTTAGTAATAATGTAATGGGCCCATGGTATTAGTCGATGGTATGAGGGAACCATGGTAATGATCCATGGTATTGTATGTATGAGGCCTATATAGAGGCTAGAGACTCCATGTCAAGAAATATTGTCAAGGAATTGTCAAGGAATATTGTATGTACAAGCATATAGCTTGTGGAGTGTTCTCCTTCCTTAAGGAGTGAATGTATGGTGTTGCCCCACCATAAGGGTTTGATCAATAAAGAATCATTTCATATTATTTCTGGGTTTACTTGCATTATCTTATAGTTTCATATCAGATCTATAATATTCTTGGGTTAGATTTACAACAAGTGGTATCGGAGCACTTTCTTGGGCAAAAAAGTGGACAATTTTTTTTTTTACTTTTTGCAGGATTTCAGGGGCGTTGAGTTTTCAGATCAGATATTTATGTTTTGGTGCAAGATCTACAAACTATGATTATATATCTGGATTCTATGTGAAAAAATACCCGATTTCAAAAAAAGAATTGACTGAATCGGAGTCCGGATGAAGGAGATATCGCTGATTTAAAAATCAGCGGGGTTGCAGACAATTTTTCGGGGCAGTGATTTTGCGGCCCATATCTAGACGTCCTGGGACACGATATACAAAATCTAATTTTAGATCTGGATTTTTTGTAAAAAATTAGCCGATTTCAAAAAACAAATCAGTCGAATCGGAGTCCGGATGAGGGAGATATAGCTTATTCAAAATCAGCGCTTTTTGCAGAAATTTTTGTGACGGCGGAAGAGTTGCAGCACAAATCTGAAATTCCAGTGCCTGGATCAAGATTTCTATCACATGGGTAGATGCAGAATGATTGTTCCATTTCTAAAAACAGGTCATAATAGGGATTCTGAGCAATATTGACGGAATTGTGACCATTTCAAATTTTCGCCAATTTTTTTGTGATGGCATACCTAGATCAGAAATTGAAGGACTTGTATAAATTTGATGGCTCTCATCCAGCCAAATGGGTAGTACAAATGAAGAAATATTTCAAATTGGATCACATCTATGATGATGACACTCAGCTTATGATGGGAAGCATGTACTTGGACAATGAAACACGACAATGGTGCCAAGGGCATCAACGTGGCTATGGAAGGTTCTTGACTTGGGATGCCTTCAAAAAAGCTCTTATGGACCAATTTGACTGTAAAAATCTTGTGGATAAGCTCACACAGACAGACACACAACCTAGCAAAGATTTTATTTTTATAGGAAAGAAGGAAACCAAGGAACCTAAAGGGTTATTTTCTGTTTGTATCTCCTTATTACAGGTTCATGGATTGATTCAGAAAGAGAAGATCATTGTTTCTATAAATCCTAGTTGCAAGCATAATTTCATCAATGTTAATTTGGCAAACAAATTGCAAGTTCCCACAAAACACATTGAAAACACACAGGTGGATGATGAGGATGCCCAAGTGTATAAGGATTTGAAGGTTTCTATGGATAAGTATGTGTTGCATGGTGATTTTTATACTTCAGAGACAAATAATATGGATGTTGTTTTGGGATACCCTTGGATGGAATCAGTGGGTACTATAAATATTAATGTGCAGAAGAAATTCCTAAAGCTCTGGTATAAAAAGAAGAAAATTACATTACAGGATATTTCCATCAATAAACAGGTAGAGTCCATGGAGGTTGACGTAGAAGATGTTCCAGCGACTGACATATGAGATGATGAGCAGTTGATGGTCGACAATCAAACACAAACAGAGGCTGAAGCCAAAAATGTAACAGGTGCTGACACATCGGATGAGGGTTTAGTGGTTGAAGTCATATTGGAAAAGAAGACACCACAACAGGCACCACAGCAGGGTGAATTAAAGAAAAAGACATCGTGGGTTAAAACTTCAACATATCATCACCCACATCACCATGCAAGAAAACAAACAACAAGATGGCAACCAATTAGCCACAAGGACAACAACCCCTGTATGATGGATAGTGAGGAGCGACGATCCACCTAATACACATCAACACAGAAAAGCTGCCATGGTCAACTTCCATCTCAAGCGAGTGAGGCACCAGCGAGATCGAGGGTTCACCTTTTTCTTGGATGGCTAGATGCACATGCATGGTACCAGTGGACTACTCTTTTGAGTAGATCTTATTATTTGTGTTCTTCCCATGTTTCGGGGACGAAACATGCTAAGGGGGGGTGGAATGTTATATACCTAGGGGG
>APFE031649210.1:73506-85175 GCA_000404065.3 Pinus taeda | reverse complement strand
ATGAGGCACAATACTTGCTAAGGTTTTGCAAATGGGGTAGCAAGCTAAGTAGGCTTGATTGTGGGAAAAACTCCACAGTTAAGCGCGCTTGAGCCGGAGGAGTTCTGGGATGGGTGACCTCCTGGGAAGTCCTGGTTATCGGGTGCAAGCCCCGGAAGTGATGATTGATGCTATGTGATTCGTTCTCCACATTTCACTAGTTTCAATCCCACTTCTTCACCCCTGTGAGCATCACCCGATTCAATGAGTGCTAAGTGAACTATTCAAAAATCATGAGAAATTAGTCAGTTACGACTACCTCTCATGGAAATGGTCATACGTGAATGACTTACCTAACGCAGTTGAATCCCAAAAATGATATCTAATATAATGCACTGCGTATCCCCCATACTTAAATTCAAAAAGAGTCAAGGGATCTCTACTTGAATGGTTCATGAGGCACAATACTTGCTAAGGTTTTGCAAATGGGGTAGCAAGCTAAGTGGGCTTGATTGTGGGAAAAAACTCCACAGTTAAGCGCGCTTGAGCCAGAGGAGTTCTGGGATGGGTGACCTCCTGGGAAGTCCTGGTTACCGGGTGCAAGCCCCGGAAGTGAAGATTGATGCTATGTGATTCGTTCTCCACATTTCACTAGTTTCAATCCCACTTCTTCACCCCTGTGAGCATCACCCGATGCAATGAGTGCTAAGTGAACTATTCAAAAATCATGAGAAATTCGTCAGTTACGACTACCTCTCATGGAAATGGTCATACGTTTGAATGACTTACTTAACGCAGTTGAATCCCAAAATGATATCTAATATAATGCACTGCGTAAACCCCCATACTTAAATTCAAAAAGAGTCAAGGGATCTCTACTTGAATGGTTCATGAGGCACAATACTTGCTAAGGTTTTGCCAATGGGGTAGCAAGCTAAGTGGGCTTGATTGTGGGGAAAAACTCCACAGTTAAGGCGCTTGAGCCAGAGGAGTTATGGGATGGGTGACCTCCTAGGAAGTCCTGGTTACCGGGTGCAAGCCCCGGAGTGATGATTGATGCTATGTGATTCGTTCTCCACATTTCACTAGTTTCAATCCCACTTCTTCACCCCTGTGAGCATCACCCGATGCAATGAGTGCTAAGTGAACTATTCAAAAATCATGAGAAATTAGTCAGTTACGACTACCTCTCATGAAAATGGTCATACGTGAATGACTTACTTAACACAGTTGAATCCCAAAAAATGATATCTAAGACCATGATGATTAGTGAAAACAAATTTCCATAGTGTAGCAAAATGACCCCATTTATGACACTTTATGGATATCATCCACCATCCATCACATCATATTTAAGAGAAAATTCTAAGGTTCAAGCAGTGGAAGATCACATTGAGCATCAAACAAAAGTTCTCCAACTCTTAAAGGATAACCTTACTTTGGTGCAGAATAGAATGAAACAACAGACATATCAACATCGCAGCAAAAGAAGTTTTGATGTAGGTGACTGGGTATTTCTACGACTACAACCATACAAACAAATGTTCCTCAAGCAAGTTAAGAAGGATAATAAATTATCACCAAAGTATTATGGTTCGTACAAGGTGTTGCGAAAGATTGGTACTATGACATACAAATTGGAACCTCCTGCATCTTCCCGAGTGCACCTAGTTTTCCATGTTTCATGCTTAAAGAAGGTTATAGGTGACAAGCTCCTAGTTCAAACAATATTGCCAGAACTTGACGAGGAAGGAAAAATCATATTGGAACCTGAAGTAGTCACAAAAACAAGAACTCGACAGCTACGAAATCGATCAGTTTTAGAGTATCTCGTAAAGTGGAAGAACTCACTCACTGAAGATTCCACATGGAAGGATGAATATTTTATATAGAAGCATCCAGAACTACTCAAACATTGAGGACAACATTTTTTTGAAGGAGAGGTGCATGTTAGGTCCCTATAATAATAGTGTATTCACTTATTATTATTGTCATTGTATCCCTTTATTGTTATTGTTGTGCCCATGTTGTCCCCACACTGTTATTATTGTGCCCCATAGAATCCCACTATTGTTATTGTTGTGCCCTTACATTATTATTGTTATGTCGGCTCTGATTATATTGTGACCCCTTAGACTCCCATATATAGAAAGGAGGTCTTGTCATTTGTATCATTCAATAATTGTTCATTTGTGTAATGTAAAGGAGGTTGCCCCCTTGAAGAGGCTACTTTTTATGTCGTTGATCTATCTCTTTCTTCTATTTTGCGAGTTGGTTGCATAACAGGAGCTGGGAAGGAAAGTAGAGAGGACGAAGTCAAAGCGTGGAAAGCGGTAATGGAAGGTGGAGCTTTGGCTCATTGATTATATGGCTATGTCTCTTTCACTTTGTTAATGTACGATATATATGTGCTTTTGTTAGGGGTATTTTATATGTATTATAGAATAAGTGTTATTAGATCTTAAGTTAAAAGTTTATACATATGTAAGAAGTTTGATTTTTATAATGCCTAGTTTGTCAAGGTCTAAAACTAATTACATTTTGTATGGGTTCTAGACCTAATTCCAGTTTTTTATTTTAATATTAAAACCCCCTACCCGTTCCTTTATTGTGTATATATATATATATATATATATATATTATATAATTTATTATATATATTATATAATATATATTTATATATATATATGTTATTTTACTTAGAATGAAAACATGGGAAACCCTGGAGTACTTCCTTGCATTTTGTAGCCGATTGTAAACCAGGGAAATCATCAACCTTGACTACGGGGCCTCGCCCCAAGGGAATCAAAGAGAGTTGAACTTGTGATCAACAACAACTAGCAACAATATCAAAGAACTTCTTGTCTGGCTCTAGACCACTTGAGCTAACCCTTGGGGCTATATATTATCCAAATATATATAAAAATAAAAATAAAAATATCAATTAAATTTATGTTGGGTGATTAAATAAATTAGTTAAATTTCTTCCACTCAAATTTAAATTTTTAAATTTATGTAATGAACTTTAATATAGTAATCTTGAATTATGAAGTTATTTAAAATCTCAGTTCATTACTTTTCCTAATTTCTTTGCCCTGCAAAAATGGCATTACTTTTCCTAGTTTCTTTGCCCATTTCCTTTAAAGATGTTCATAAAAGAATAGTTTTCAATGTATATCTTAATACCTGATCTATAAATCCTAATTGTAAAATCAATTTTAACCATCAGCTTTGTTTGTGAACAAAAAGTGACATTGCACACATTGGATATTGTCTTATCTCATAAATATTTTCCAAACTCTAATAAGTATTCTACGGGCATCACATACATCTTAACAAATAGTGCCTTCTATCTCTAATATTTTATTTTTGTTATAGGGCAACGATAAAAGATATCTCACACATATTTCCTAAGTCAATAATTTTTGAAAAAGACAATACCATTTTAATAAAATAATGTTTTCAAAATTAATATTTTATTTATAAATAAGAATAGTCATTATGGTGATGTAAATGATTTCTCATAAATTTTTACGATATTTGGCAAAAGGAATAATATACTTTTGTTTCTTAATTATTTCATCGAAATAAATAGAGAATTACCAGGGTGTGAGGAAGATATTTTAAATATATGTAAATTAAAATAAAGTTTAAAAAAATAATATTAGGCTATAATAATGTGTTAACAATGTTTATATAGGGTAGTTAGTATTTTTTGTTAGCTTAAATATAATAAAAATTTAAATTAAAGAAACATAATACAAATAACAAATTTAAAAAATATGATAATATATTGACTTTGTTTTTATATAATAATAAATCACTTTAATATAAAAATGAAAAAGGTTAATAAAGGAAATAAACAAAAAACAAAAAATAGCAACTAAACAGAAAAAATGGAAATTTACTTAAAAAAAACTCTAATAAAACCTTAACTGAGTACCTTATAAATAAATAAATCTTAAATAATTAATAATAAATATTAAAAATATTTAATTTCTAATATTAAATTATCACATAAACAACATAAGCAGGCTATTTAAATTTTTGGTAAAAACTATACATTATCAAACACAAAGGTGTAATAATTAAATTAAAAAATGTAATTTAAAAGAAATTAAGTAAATAATGTTGTCCATTTTTCATTATTTAATAATAAATAAGAATTTTTCATAATTTCATAATAACAAAAGAAATTTTATAAATATTTTTTGAGTTACAATAAATTTCGATAAAACAAATAGCATAATAATAAATACTATTTTTAAAGCTTTATTAATAAATAAAGAATTTTTGTAATATATAAATAATAAATAGTGTTTAAGAGAAAATTTTTCGCATAAATCACAAGATATATAATGTTTAGTAGGTATTGGGTCCTAGCTCTCTTTTCCTAGTCACTTTCTTATCTTTTAGATTTTTAGAATATTTTCAATTATTTTTTACCTCATTAGTTAAAATTATTAATATATATAGTATATATATATATAATAATAATATATATATATACAATATATATATATATATATATATATATATACCAATTTTTTATTATTTATTTATTTATTTTATTTTATTTTTATTTTATTCTAATATTCTAATGATTATTATTATTATTATTAACTTTTTTTAATATCTATTTATTCATATACTATACTATATTTATATATTCAACACTAATTTTTTTAACTTAACCTCCTATTTTCAAAATTTTATATATACATATCATAGTTAATTATGTTAGTTATCTTTTATACTTTTTCAGTTATACGATCTATTCTAATATTTATATTTTCCATTTATCTATTAAATAGTTAATACTTTTAACTATTTATTAACTCATGAACCAATTTAATTAAAATTAATTTATACTTGTAAATTATATATTTAGGTAAAGGTAAGGTCCCTCATTTTAACTTTTAGTTTTTTATTGGTTTGTTTGACTGGTGTCCCAAGTCAAATTTAACCGTTGTCCTTGTTAGCCATTGGAGGGCTCTCCTCATACTATTTAACAGGGAAAATGGATCTGATTTTTCAACTTTTCTTGACGATGAACCACACTCATTGGTTCCAAACGCATTGACAAATGATATATCTTGTGATTTAAGCCGAAAAATTTCTCTTAAACTTGGATCACATAAGCCTCAATTCAACAAATAAATAATGTTTTCTATCTTTAAATTTGATTCATAAATAAGTATTTTTTTAATATAGTAATAAAAAAATTCTATAAAAACCATCATTCATATATATAAAAGTTTATTGATAAATAAAAATTTCCCTCTCATGATAATGATAAAAGGATATCTTATAAATATTTCCTAAATTATTATAGTTATGATAACACATATAATTTATAATTAATAAGTTATGATTAAACGATATTATTTTAAAATTATTTTTTTTTAATATTTTATTTCAATATTTTTTTGTGATTTTATTAAGAAAAATTTTAAAATAATAAATGATATTATTTAATATTAATTAATATAATTATATATAGTAATGATAAAAGAAGAGATTTCTTAATTATTTTTATCAATTCTAATCCATTTCAATATAAACAATACCATTTTTACCAAACAATGCCTTTCATCTTTAATTTTTTATTATTAAATAGACCATTCATGGTCTGGCAATGATAGAAGACATCACGTTAATATAAAAATTAAATTAGCTATTTTATACATGTAATTTAAATAATTTAAATATAATTGAAAACAATTTTAAATTAAAGTTTAGTATATATTTTCAAAGATGGAAAATTTTTATCATAGTTTAATGACCAATTTGCAATGAAATAATTTATTAGGCTGATTATCTTTTAGAAACCTTTGCCTTTCTATTTTTTTTAGCTTTTTCTCTGTAAGCTCGAAGCAAGGCCCCTCAGCATGTTCAAACACCTCTGTGAATCTTCTCTCCTAGTAAGCCATTTGTGGTCGGTCTTTCTCTATTTTCTTTTGGTCGAGCATCCCATCATGGCTAGTCCGACCCATGATCCTCTCACGCAGGAGGTTTCTGCTTTCAACAGCCTGGTCTCTAATGGGACCAAATTTCAAAAGGCTCCATCCTCCAAGTTTGTTAAACAATTTGGATGATATCCCTAAAGTGGTAATATTTGCTCCTTAAGCTCGGTCCCAAGCTCTTCAGCTTGCAAATCAAGGATTGATTGGTCAATTTTCTCGTCTGTGGCCCTCTCCAAGATTAGTAAGAACATGGATCGACAAGGGTTTCTTCACCTTTTTCTTTGAGCATAAAGAGGACAGGGACCTAATTTTTCAAAAGCAGACCTTATTTTATGGGGCCTTAAGGGCTTTATTTCGACAAATGGAACCCCAAATTTAACCCAAATTGTGACATGCCTATGGTAGTTCCAGTCTAGGTTAAACTTCCTTACCTACCATTGCACTGCTGAACCGATGCTACCTTAAGACTCATTGGGAATTCCCTCGGAAAATACATTAATTGTGTTGTACCCAACAAAGGATTATTTCCTTGTGCCATAATATGTGTTCCTAGCCGCAATAAACTTGTGTATGGATGACTAGACTCACATTCTGGAATTTGATTGTGATAAACTTCGGTTTAAGTGTTGAGCTCGCCATGAATATGTCCATTTTGCTAGAAATTGCTCCAAAACTATAGCTAGTCAAGAAAATTAGGGAGAACAGGGGGATTAGTGGAAGTAATCTAAAATGAGAAAATCCCCTAATAATCAACAACCTATACAACAGGGGTAACCCTCCTAGAAAACTAAAGACAATGCAAACCCTAGCAAACCTAGTCAAGATAATGAAGACATTAGTCAATCGAGTGGAGATCTAGGAAATAAGAATAAGTTTGAGATGTTGTCAAACTTACATGAAGAAGAAGTTGCATCTCATAAATCTGAGCCAACCCCAATGACCAATCCTCCCCCAAATTAGGAAACAAAATAAAAATCTCTCTACAAAAGAAGCCATAGGTCCTTCGAGAGCGGCTAGCTCTGTAAATGAAAAATTGGAGGCAAAGAAAGTCAAATA
Source organism: Pinus taeda (assembly GCA_000404065.3). Classification (NCBI taxonomy): domain Eukaryota; kingdom Viridiplantae; phylum Streptophyta; class Pinopsida; order Pinales; family Pinaceae; genus Pinus; species Pinus taeda. Next base: position 78,174 of record APFE031649210.1, on the reverse strand, counting down.
TATGGAACGAAGGACAAGATGCATTGAAAGAAAAACTAATAAAGAAATTTGTAGAGCTCAAGTAGAGAAGGATGAGGATATGGGTTTCCAGAACATGATCTCACATTATTTCGCTGACCTGGAAACAAAGAAGGAAAGAAAGGCTCAACAATAAGCCCCATAAAGGGGGTACCTCAACCCAAAAGTACGTCATGGATATTCTTTCCTACAACTGTAGAGGTTTGGGATCAAATAAAATAATAATGGAAGCAAAACCTTTGCTTCTGAAAGAAAAAAATGTAATATTCCTCTTCCAGCAAATGAAAGTAAATTAGAAATATTTTATTTCAAAGCACACCATGATATGGAACAAAATCCATCACCTTGTGATCAACTCTCCATGGGTGTTAGGAGGCCTAAGTATGTTATGGCACCCTGATTAGTTAAAAATTTTAGACTTCAAGAAGGCATAGCATTGGATCATGGCCAATTTCAACATATTGGCTTCTAATTAGGTATGCATAAGTATAAACTTGTATATGAATATGCGATATCATGAAAAGCAGGAATGTTGGTGCTCTTTAATGGATCTTAAAGACACTTTATTCGATACAAATTGTATCAATGGGGGAGATTTTATATAGTGCTAGACCAAATGAAAAAAGGAGAGGATCGTTGGTTAGGGACCCGCAACAAAAAGCTATGGAAGATTTAATCAGTTCCCTTAATTTAATTGACATTGAGCCTATGAAGCTAAAATATACATGGAATAATAGGAGGACCATCCCCGGTCACATTTCTACTCATCTGGAAAAGTTCTTGATATCAGACAACCTCTTATCGCTGGACCTCAGGTTTCAATCTTCCACTCTCCCTTGGAATGGTTAGGATCATAGACCTATCATTGTAACACCTTGTCCCTGAAATTTATCCGCTTTTACAGGCCCTCCACGTAAATGTGAAGCAAAGTGCCACTATGACATGAACTAGCCTCCAGGATTAAGTTATTGAAGTGGGGCTGAAAACTGACAACTCACAGACATCCCTCAAGGTTTACAGGACACTCAGGGGCCAAAGAACTACCCCAGGTGACAAAACCCTAAGCTAAAGCTATTATTCTCCGAACTAACCCCCAATAACATGCACAAGCCTACAAGGTGTGGTTATGACCCTCCAACAATATGCACAACGCTGCCTCCATGCGGTTGTAGCCTGAAATCTCTAGTTTAGAGGGTACGGTCCTTAGATCTGAGCCACATTTCCAAGCCAACCTCCAGACCATTTCCCAAAACTACCAGTAACTTCTTAAAATGATAAATGATATATGACAAGGATACTCATACAAAACTCAAACAAAATCTAACTCAGGACATGTCTAATCCACATCAGACATTTCATCAAACACATGGCTAACATAAGAGTTACAGGTCATGAAAGAATATCTGATCTTAAATCTCTGAACTTCATATGGAAATCATCAAGAATGTATAATTCCCTCTCAAGTAGCTGCAACAACACTTATTAGCCCATGTATTCATCAACCATTCATTAACTTATCAAAGCATAACAAGAGCCATAGCTAGTGCACATCATAAACCATACTTATAACCAACATATAACTAGAATTTTATGTATTCAAGATTTTGTGATCCATAATGAATTAAACAAAGTCTTTTGGTAGAAATCACATGAGAGAATTTTTTGGTCGACGCATTTCAAACCAACAAGTGTGGTTCATCATCAAGACCAGATGAAGAGGCAGACCATGGCAAAGGCTTAAATAGAGAGCAATGTAGAGACACAATTTCAAGTAACAGATATATTTGAACAATAATGTTTAAATTATAATATTATAATTTAAACATTATTGTTCAAATATAGCCGTTACTTGGAATTATGTCTCTACATTGCTCTCTATTTAAGCCTTTTCCATGGTCTGCCTCTTCATCTGGTCTTGATGATGAACCACACTTGTTGGTTCGAAATGCGTCAGCTAAAAAATTCTCTAATGTGATTTCTACTGAAAGACTTTGTTTAATATAACTAGAATATTAACCATGACAAAACATTCATCAAAGCCACATAATAACAAGTATAAATGCTCATGAATCACAATAGGAAAATATCTCTTATTAACTTATGAAAAATCCAACCAAGTCAGGGACCTCCATGTACCACCCGACCATAAATTGGGCTGAACCAAGTCTTTCTTTTAGCTAATCAACCCTATACCATATTCCAAGCATTAATGTGGGATATCATGGGATAAACCAAGACATTAACAAATAATGGAATTCAATGGTTAAACCACATCCACCCTCAAACTATCACGATATCGCCAAAATCGACCAAGAGATCACAAAACCAAACCAAGTTTGGATGCCTTAGAATTTCCTCACCATACCTTGAGGAATTTGCATGTCTCCAACCACATATTGAGGGCTTCTTGAAAAAACCATCTCCACCCCCAAACCTTGGGAATTTTCCTGAGACCACCTCACCTAGTTCCAAAACCTTCCAGCAATCCAAAAATCAACCAAGAATGAATCCCATCACACCATGGCTATCCATGAAATGGAAAGGCAAGGCTAAAACCACTATCAAACTAGGAAAAATTGATTCCAATTACATCAAATGAACCAAATAACCGAATGCATGTACCATGCATTCACACCTTAGCTAGGAAATCACACATGCAACATGTTACCTGAAAAATCTTCCTGTTGAAGTCATTGATCAAACCTTCTCCTTTCTTTCCTTTTCTTTCCTTTGCTTTCCCTTGCTTTCCCTTTTTCCTTCCCTTTCATGCTTGTCCAAGTGCTTGTTCTCTTTCCATTTCTACGCCTACTCTAAAATTGGGCAAAATATGTCAAGTGAATCTCAGGCCCCTTTTTATCATTGATGTCTCTCTTTGTCTTCATTTTCCTTATTTTTTCCTCTAATTTCCCTCTTATTCAAATTTGTGTCTCTTCACCTTAATTTTCTCCTATTTTCCTTTATTTCATAATAAAATACCAATTAATGTCACTTTTCCTTTTTCAATGTATTTTCTAATTTCCATAGCCATAAACAAACTGAAAGTGACTCCTAATGTGATGTTTTCCCACCACTCAACTTGGAATATTCATGTCCCATGACTTTGGTCTTAAATTTATTTGAATGGAAAATCAACGAGTGGTTGTTACAAACCCCTCCCCCATAGGGGAACATCGTCCTCGATATTCTATGACACCTATGACAAACAAATAACTAGAAAACAAAACATACTGCCTATGGACCTTTATAACACAACTTGTTGCAGTATTTACAATAAAACCCACATATACTTATGCACATTTTCTTCAACCAACCAACATACATATTGTATATGGAGTTTTATTAATCCAGATCGACACAATATTTACAATAACACACACACACACACATATACATATTTTCTCTAACCAAAAAATAAAAATATGTGATGCCTACATCAGCAACAAGGGAATACAAAGGCACACACCTCCACCCTCAAAGTAATACCAGGATTCACCTCCTTCCGAGGAATTCTAGAATCCATTGCTAAAGTCAATGTCCGCATCCAATATCCAATGCTATGATACTTGCGCTACGTGTTCCCTTGATGAACAGTTACCGGTTCATTGTTATAGGGCACACTCCAAATGTGCTTTTGATTCCATCTAGAAATTCTAATGACCAAAACAAATTCATTCCCTGACCTTCCCTTCTCTGCTACACAGTCCCTTTGGAAATTCAGCCACCCCCTTCTGTGTAGTCACTCACCTTCCAAGTTCTCTTGCATCCCCTTCTCTTCTAAATAGTCCCTTAAGGGATCCATCCCTTGGCAAGGTTTCCTCATATCGGAAGGTCCAAAAACAAAGGCATATCCCTGACTCAAAACCATCATACTGGTCATAGAATGTTCATGGAAATCAATGGACACTATTGGATACTAGTGTCCCACAATGACCCTACTCCTGAAGTGCTTTACCAACATACTATTTCCTATTCCATTTCCTTTTGTCATTGCTGCTAATTCTTGCAATCTATTTCAACCACCCAAACTAGGCATTTCCCTGCTTTCTAATACCAAACACATAATTTTCATTAGACTAAAAAGGAATTGTAATAAATGCAAATCATGTCTCATTGGTGGCCAACCAATAAGGCACAATTGCAAGTATGTTTACTTCTTGTCACAACAAGTAAAACTAGCTCTTTGATCAAATCATCATGTATAAACATATCACATCTGGTTAGCTCAAAACACAACCATCATAAATCAGAATCATAGATCACATGCATAATTAAAAACTAAAATAAAATACCGATACTTATCTTTTAATGATTCTTTTGCTTCTGCCTTTGTTCTTTCTTATTTCTGTACACACACTAGATCGGTTGCCAAACCCGGAACGCACCCAATGCCTTCTATTCTCTTCAATCTTGTACACACACTGGATTAGTTGCCAAACCGAGTAAGCATCCAACTGTAGGTTTTAACCCTATATAGAAATTACCTGCATACAAATTCTAAAACAAAGAAAACAAACAATGGGAGAGCATAACACATAAAACACATATGCACTAGATTTCCCCTGGATCCCAAAACCGGGACTACCAGCTTGACTTTTCATTATGTTCCTTTCAATGTTACAATACATATTTATACATGCCGAAGCATCCAAT
>APFE031649210.1:15332-53867 GCA_000404065.3 Pinus taeda | reverse complement strand
GTTGAGAAGGTTGTTGTTGTGGAAATGGTAATGAAAGTTGTGGATTTTGATTTGGAAGTTGTGGAGCTTGTTGATTTTGAAAAGATGGAGGATATTGATAAAATTGAGCAAGTCTCCCATAAGGATTTTGCATACCTTGTACCCATGATTGAAATGGATTTTGAGGTTGGGACCAAGGCTGTTGCTAAGGATTCCAATTTGGTGGGGGTTGAAAGTTCGTGGGGTTGTTAAAACCTTGATTTTGTTGCCCTTGCCAAGGTCTCCTTGAAACAAAACAAAGAGACTCAATTGAATTTGGGTCTTCTTGAAAGACAGCTTTGAGTCCAGGAATTGAAGGATAATCCTTGGTCTCATGGCTTTCTGAACAAATCGCACATGTTTCTACAACTTTTGCATCCAAGGGGCATTCCCTTAAAGCATGTTTCTTCCTACATTTTGGACAAAAGATGGCCAAAGCTTCAGCTTCTGCTTTCTGCTTGTTTTGTCTCTTAAGGGTGTCTGGTTGCTCACTACGACTCCCTAGAATATCAGTTTTGAACTCATCAAGCATGTTGCCAATCTCAACGCTACTTACTAATCCAATTGCAGATTTGTTTGCTCTAATGAGAGAAGAATCTCTAGGCCCTTTTCCAATTTTAGATTTTCCCCTTGAGAGATGGACACATAGCTCTGCTATATCATGAAGTGGAAGTTGAGATATATCTCCTTTCCCCATCATATTCAAAATATCTATCCATTCATCTCTAATGGCTTTTAATAGAAAAGATTTCAAGGTTTCCTCATCTAGGTTATTCATTTTTGCTCTTTTCAGGTTGCATTGAAATCTTTCAAGTAAATCCTCCAAGTTTTCATCTTCTTTTTATACCATTTTGAATAGCTCATCCTTATGATTGGTGGGCATACAATAGTCCAGGTATCTATCCAAAAATGTTTGTTTCATATCATTCCAAGTCCTGATAGATTGAGTGACTAATCCCATGAACCATTTTAGAGCAGCTCCCTTTAATGTTGAAGGAAACAACTTGAGTTTTTGAGCGTCTTCCATATAATCATAAGTTCGACACACAACTTCAAACTCAAATATAAATGTTTTAGGATCCTCACTTCACAACCCATAAAAGTTTGGGAGGACAAATGGTGAGATGTTTTTCATTGTTGTTCGAGATTCCTCATCAACTATAGGAAATCCAAACGAGTTATCTCCATCCCTATTTCCCCCGTTGTTACCTCTACCTCCTCCATTGTTTCCTCCTCCTCTACCTGTACTTCTACCTCCTCCAAATCCGTTTACTACTTCCTCTGTCATGATAGCTTCCTCAGAGATTTCAGAGTCCTCTGGTTCTTCTACTAATGGCAAACGAGGAGGAATTTCTCCCTCTTCTTCTTCAGGTGATTCTACTTCCTCGATTACAATGTGTTTTCCTTTAGAAGTAAAGAAAGGGTCTTTTCCTAACTCAGATTCCATGGATAGTGTGGGAGAGTCTCCTAATTCAACTACTGGCTCTTGAATTCCAGGAATCCTAAGGCTAGGAGTATGAGTTGGAGATGATGGAGTTGTATCTTGTCTATACCTTGGAGTAGATGGAGTTGTAAAAATCGAACTCTTGGCCCTAGCTATAAGCCTTCCCCTAGAATCTCTTTCTCTATGTATGTAATTTTTTTTTATTTTCTTCAAGTCGGGTTAATATTTCTCTTTCTGATCTTCCAGATCACTCTAGGTGCAAGAAGAGAGCATACTCAAGAAATTACTGAACCAATAACTCTCTTTTCTGATCCTCCAGGTCACACTAGGTGCAAGAGGAGAGCATACTTTGAAAAGTCATCAATTTTTACCTTCCTTGAAATTTTCTTATTTTTTTTTTAAGAAATTGGCTACCTAGTTTCACTTCCCCGGCAACGGCACCAAAATGTTTGGTCAATTTAGTGTATCCTAAATTGCTATATAAATTGTCAATCCGGGAGTTGTAAATTGCTGAAGTGAAGTGCACTATATATGCAAGATAACCGTTTTCTTATTTCTTTGTCATTTTTTATTTTTGATTTGTTTTTGGGTTTATCTTCTTGTTGATTCTCTAAGATGAGATGGCAATTCTAAAAATCAAGTATGGATATAAGTATTCAAGGCAATAGTGACCTTTTAAAATAATTTCCAAACTTCAAATTTTCAAAAAAAAGGTTTTCAAACTTGCAATGATGAAATCAATTACTAAGAGAAAATAAAGATGTACCTAAATTCTAATTAAACCAAACGATGAACTAGTGACTATGAAACCCAGTATCCTTGCTGCTGTATAAAAAGAAAACTGAACTCAAAGCAATTCAAAAACTGAAAGCAAAGTAAACTAAACTATATCACATCAACTCATATTCTGACCCCTCACCATTCGACTCGCTCTGGCTATAGGAGGTAATCATAAACAAATTGAGTAATCTGATATCTAAATTGCATAAAATAAAAATAAGATCAAACTACACATTCATCCTTCAATCCCTCACCATTCGACTTGCTCTAGCTATAGGAGGTAACTGAAAATGACATGAGTAATCTAATCACTAACTTGCAAAAGCAAATAAACTAATATCAAACTATACATTCACACTCAATCCCTCACCATTCGACTCACTCTGGCTATAGGAGGTAACTGAAAATGACATGAATAGTCTATATCTATCTTGCATAAAAGTAAATGAACAAAGCAAACTTGAAAGAAATAAACAATGCTGGAATTAGAACTAAGAAAACAAATCAGCAGAAGGACAAGATAATTCCTTCATGTCATTAGTCATCAAAAATCTATGTGCACTTGCCCGGGCTATCTATTAGAACCTAAAATGAAAACACTGATCAGTTGACAGTCATTAGAAAGCATAAAAGAAACTATGGACAGCAAACAACATGAATACCATGAGAAATGTAATATATACAAGCAAACAACTATGAAATCAAGAGCGTAAATGAAGAAAACATGGAACTGTACAATAACTACAGAACCTTGGTGTACAGGGGCCCTCTGCAACCTCGACAAATCAGAAATCAATCACGGATTTGAACTTAAAAGCAATGTCTTCTCATATATTGAAATAAAGTCATAACATGAGGACTAAGTCACGACATGATGGCTCGTAAAAAAGAGTCAAGATTACATATCAAAAGATAATATATACGCATACGAGGATGCTTTATTTATAACAGGAAATAACATAACTAATTCCTAAGATCTGCACTGGTAGACAGACACGTGAATGACCATATTCGGAAATCTAGCAGTATGGTAGCCGTGAGAAATAAATCCAAGGAGGGTGGCCGTTATTTGGTTCACAGGCAGTCCCCAGGTGTTAGCACACCTCCTGAGATTTAGGATCTTGCCACGCAATGCTCCTCGTGATGAAAAACAGAGTCCTACCACCGCAAAACTCTTAGTGTTGACCACCATTTGACTGGCTTTGACCACGGTCCTCTGTGAGTGATTTGGCTGAACCAAGGGGACACGTTCCATGTCCAGATCATTTGCAGCTTGCCCATGTGGCCAGTTCTCTAATAGACACCTGTAACATAGACTTCAACAAAAAGGCTGCGGAAACTGATTCTGGCCGCGGAAACTGACAAGATTCCGCAGCTGACTGAGCAAAAATCTAAATCAAACAACAGTCACAAGACATAGTTAGGAAACCATTTATATGCTCTTTTTAAACTAATATGCAATGATTTGATAGCTTGGAGGTTCAGGTAACTGGAGAAAAAGGCTAAAAAGGTATATAGGCAAGATGTAAGTTTGGGACTCAACACCAACCGCATAAGAAGAAGAAGGATCAACAGATGAAAGTTTGGAGGAGAAAAGAGCAACAAGGGTCTCCCACAAAAATTTAGGCATTTGTGGTCTCAAGGGGAGAATATGGTTGTATTGTGAGTTGCATGCAAATTGTTAATTGCGTAGCCATATGGGAAAGTGTATGAGAAGAAATATATGCATATAGTTGGAGATGCATCTGTTCAATGGGAGTCCCTGAGGTTTGAAGTGTTATTTCCAATTTTTTTTCTCTATTTTTATTCTACTTTGTTTTTAGTTGGAGCATCCATGTGCATCTATTGATAGTTTTGATGATGTTATATGTTTTGGTTCATGTTGATGATAATATTGATATGGTAGCCATATATTTATTCTCATGCATATGGCCAAGGTGTTGGTTGTCTATGCACTAGAACATGTTTTGGTTAGTGCTACTATTTGTTGTTGTTATACATGGAGATCATATTGTTGCTCACGGAGGGACAATATCTTGATGCATATGCCATAGAGTATATTATCATTGTTGCTTCCATATGGAGCATATTCATTTCTAATTATTTCCATGTACTCATGATATTTCATATTTTAGGCATGTATTGATGAGATCACCATTGTGTGCAAATGTAAAATACATGTGCTATCATTGTGTCATCTTTTGGGCACATTGCTCATGGAGAGACCCATGGTCTTTAGCATGCATTGTCATTAACTATGTGTAAAAATTCTCACTGTAGATTAATCTGATTATGCAATGTACTAAATAAAAATACTTAATCTACTTCTACAATAAAACTTGTAGAAGCTTAATTGATTTGAGCAAGATCAAACAGAACACGTATAACAAAGAAGAAGAATCAATCACACATGAAACATAGAAGAATACTCTAGGGAAAGCCTCAGCTCAAAACCCCGCTATCTGTATTATCATACATGTGGAAATATCTCAGGATTACACAAAGCTTTATCTCTCAAGCTATCCAGCTCCCAGTACAATCCCTCACTGCTGCTCATAGACAAAATAGACAACACATATGTCTTCTCCTCTGTCATCCAAGCCTCCTATTTCCTTGTGCTATTCCTCTAGGATGATTCACCTTCAACCAAGTGGAACACTACTCTTACACACTGTAAAACTGCATAATCCTAAAGGAATGAATTCCTTTTGCATGCAACAGATTTTCTCATAGGAAAATTCTTGCAACTGATAGTACACTATCCCTGCCTTTAATCTCAACTGGGTCTTTGTCTAAACTAACATGCATGAGTTATTTATGAGAGAATATTCAGTTATCTGGAGAACACTAGTTGCATGCATGCATGCATTAACTGACTAAACTCACAATTAGTTCCACAACCTGTTTGGAACTAATTTAACTGGACTTAACTCAGTTAACTGAGCTAACTAATTACAATTCAAATACAACTCATCCTGATCTCCTTAATTAAGGGATAACTTCCTCAATCAAAGGGATAACTGTTGCATGTCTTCACAAAGACTTCATGTTTGATTTTCACCAACTAATTAACTCAATATGAATGAATTAATTGTTTTTCAAACATCTAGTGAGACTAAATTCGAATTTTAATTCAAGGACAAATTAAAATTGGAATATATCCTAAAATGCTATCTATAGAAATGCTATTTTTATCATTTCTTGTTGCTATTTTCAACACTCCCTCTTAGTAAGAAAGGGATTATCTGTCACCCCAATCCTGTCTCTATGGAACTCGAATTTACACTTTGACAATGCCTTAGTCAAAATGTCAGCATCTTGCTCCTCGGTTGAAATATACTGCAACAACATGATCCTCCTCGCCACACAATCTCTAAGATGATGATACCGAATGTCGATATGCTTGGACTTGTCATGAAATACTAGATTCTCAGAGAGTTTGATACAACTCTGATTATCACAGTAGATCATAGCTGGATCCATCCTCTGATCAGAAAAACCAACTAGAATTTTCCAGATCCAAATGGCCTCACATGCTGCTTGACTTTTAGCCATGTATTCAGCCTCTCCTGAGCTAAGTGCAACTAACCTCTATTTCCTGCTGTACCAAGAAACTGTAGTTGAACCAAGGTTGAAAATTCCTCCTGATGTGCTCTTCCGATCTGATGGACTCCTTGCCCAATCTGCATCTGTGAAGCCCTGCAACTTCACTCCCTTTGACCGTCTATACCATAATCCAAATTGAGATGTGCCCCTGAGGTATCTCAAAACATACTTCACTGCCTTCCAAAACAGCTTGGTAGGCTGAACCATAGCTTGACTTAGCTGGTTCACCGCAAAGCACAAATCTGGTCATGTGTTCACTAAATACATAAATGAACCCACAAGCTGCCGATACATAGTAGCCTCTACTACCTCACCTGAAGTAGCATCCTCCTTCCTCCAGTTACCTGATAGAGGAGTCTGCATGGGCTTGTACTTCTCCATGTGGAATCTCCTGAGTATCTCATTGGAACACTTGCCTTGAGACACAAACACTTCCCCATCCTTCTGCCACACTTCCATGCCTAGAAAGTAGTGCATGAGACCCATGTCTTTCATCTCGAACTCTCTTGCAAGGTCCTCCTTACAAGACATGATCAACTGATCATCACCTGTCGATATCAGATCATCAACATAAAGAACAATGATCAACTGCTCACCTTCCACCATGAAGTGGTACAAGTTCGCATCTACTTCATTCTTTGTGAAGCCCAACCTGGTGAAGTAGTTGTTGATCCCGGTGTACTAAGTATGAGGTGCTTTCTTAAGCTTGTACACTTGAGTCGGCACACATGTGACTCACAATCGAAGGTCTCAAATCCTTCCAGCTACTCTATGTACACCTCTTCCTTAATCTTGCCGTTGAGGAATGCAGTCTTCACATCCATTTGATGGATCTTCCAACCCATCTATGCTAATAGTGCCAACATTAATCTCATAGATGAGTACCTTGCTACAGGTACAAAAGTCTCACCATAGTCGATCCCCTCGACTTGTGAGAAACCACGGGCAACAAACCTTGTGTTATGTTTCTCCACACTACCATCAACAACTTGCTTTACCTTGTAAAGCCAATGGGAACTCACAACTGACTTGTTCTCTAGTCTTGGAACAACATCCCAAACATTGTTCCGAACGATGGAGTCATACTTCTCCACCATAGCATCAACCCAAACTGGCTGCTGCACTGCTTCCTCAAAGGAAGATGGTTCGGTCTCTACACATTCCCCAACAAGGGCCATGTAACTAGTGTATTTCTCAGGTGACCTCCTCTGTCTGCGCTGAGAAGATGGCTCTCCCACATTCTTTCTTGCATCCATCAATAGTCTGTTAGCATCCCTTGTGCGTTTCCACCCCTCTGGAAGACTCTGCATGAGTGTATGTCTCCACTCCTGAAACCTGTGCATACGGTTGCTACGCATCAGTCTAAGGCTCCTCCTCCTTAGGAACCAAAAGTTCATCCTTTGCCTACAACTTGAGCTCCCTCTTAAGGGAAGCTCGCATGGCCTTCAGCTCATCGAACTTAAGATCTTTGCGAACCACTGTTATTTGACTGGTAGGAAAATACACCCGATAGTTGTGGGGAGTATCAGTGTACCCCAAAAGTATCCCCAAATCTGTTGTCGGCACTAGCTTCTTCCGAGCATCCTTGGTCACATGGCAATAAACTGATGAGCCAAAGATCTTGAAGTGACTCACATCTGGTCTCTTCCCAGATAAAGCTTCCACTAGTGTCTTCATCCCAAGTATGCGATACGGTCTTCTATTATGCAAGTAAACCGCTATGTTGCATGCCTTAACCCACAAATGAAGTGGTAGGCCTTGGTCATGTAGCATTTCCTGAGCTGCTCCCACAATCGTTCTATTATTCCTCTTGGCCACCCCACTCTACTGTGGGTTATGAGGTGCTGTCAACTCCCGTTTAATTTCTTCTTCTACACAAAAGTCCTTAAACTCTTAAGAGACATAATCTCCACCATTGACGCTTCGCAAGGCCATGATCTTCTTTCCTGATTCTTTCTCAACCAAGGCTTTGAACTCACAAAACCTTGAGAAGGTTTGATCCTTCTTATGCATGAAATAGATCCAACATCTACGAGAAAAATCATCAATGAAAATAACATAGTACCTTTGTTTAGCGGTGGAGGGCGTCGAGAATGGTCCACACACATCTGTGTGAACTCACTCCAAGATTGCTTTAGCTCGATTGTATCGATCATGAAAGGAAAATTTTTCATACTTATCCAAGGTACAACCTTTGCATATGTCCACTTGGTCAAGTTTACCTTTTGGAAGTCCGGTAGAAATCTACTGCATTATCTTCAAGGCCCCATGGTGCAAGTGGCCAACCTTCTATCCCATAACTTGCCAATATCTTGGCTTTGCACCAATTCTACTTTGGAACTTAATACAACACAATCATCTACCTCCAGCTTGTAGATATTCTTCACTCAAATCCCAATCCTCTTGGTTGAATGGTGGTTATGTGTCTTAGGAATGCATTTCCTTTATTGAAGACTACATCATAACCTTTCTCTTCCAACATTGTGACTGATACCAAGTTTTTCTTCAGTCTAGGCACATACTTTACATCAGTCAGGGTGAGAGGAGTTCCATGCTCCCTCTGAAACACAACCGTATCTTCACCTGAAAAACGGTACTTTCCATCATTGCCCATCTCTATGCGCATCTAGAGGTCTTTCTCCTCCAAGGTACTAAATAAGCTCGTATCACCGGTCATGTGGAATGAGGTTCCATTGTCCAGGTACCAAACACAACCCACCATCGATGAAACCATGCATGTGATGAGGATAAAATCCAATTCGAACTGTGAGGCCAGTGCCTCACCATATAATCCTTTTGAGGATCCCTTCTTGGATTTCTTCAATGGACTATTTGTCGCATAATGGCCCACCTCATGACAATTAAAGAATCTCACTTTAGATTTGTCAATCTTCTTCTCACCATGGGAAGAACTCGATTTGGAATGGGAAGCCTTCCCTTTCCCTTTCTGTGCCTTACTTGCTAAGGTTATATTTTCTTCATCATCATGCTTTAATGAAGAACCATCTCTGGTGCTTCTTCTGATTTCCTCCTGCATCAGATCTGACCACAGTCATTCCCAATCTGACAGTTTCTCTCTTCCATTCACTAAGTCTTGGTAGCTATGCCAACTCTTAGGAAGACCAAGGAGAGCAAGAATCACCATGTCATCATCGGCTGTCATGATTCCTACACTTCCAAGCTCATCTCTGTAGGTGGTGAGCTTGTTAAGATATGTAGAGATCGCGTCGCCCTTTTCACACTTGATTTTCTGAAGCTTGTCCTTTAGCGTGAGCTTCCTTTGGTCACTATTGTTCTGATATAGATCCTTCAATGTCTTCCACATTGAAAACGGTGTCTCCTTCCCATGGAGACTCGAGACAATATGGTCTCAAACTCCCTCCAGAAGAGTCCTCCTTGCTTTCGCCACACATTTCTTCCATTCCACCAATTATTAGGCGTTAGCTTCTGTTGGCTTGGGGACTTCTTGATAAATGAAGTCCTTCAAACCATTGTCCTCTAATACTTCTTCCATGTGATCCTTCTAGGCTATGTAATTCGAGTTTCCATCCAGGGCATACTCGAGTCTCAAGCCATTAAATGCCATTGGTGAACTTTGAGATGTGATAAGAAATCAATTTTGTACCTACAATCAAGAACTTCAAACTTCTCCTTCTCCCTTCTTTGTATATTGTTCTCCGCTTTGATCACCTTTGCTCCGATACCACGTAGAAATTCTCACTGTAGATTAATCTGATTATGCAATGTACTAAAGAAAAATACTTAATCTACTTCTACAATCAAACTTGCGGAAGCTTAATCGATTTTGAGCAAGATCAAACAGAACACATATAACAGAGAAGAAGATTCAATCACACATGAAACATAGAAGAATACTCTGGGGAAAGCCTCAGCTAAAAACCCAACTATCTGTATTATCATACAAGTGGAAATATCTCAGGATTACACAAACCTTTAGCTTATAAGCTATCCAGCTCTCAGTATAATCCCTCACTACTGCTCATAGACAGAATAGACAACACATATGCCTTCCTTTAGTCCTCCAAGACTCCTATTTCCTTGCGTAGTTTCTCCTGGGTCCTCCAGCTGCCACCTGTGTGATTCTCACCTCACACACTGCTCTGACCTCTATAGTAACTGCGCAATCCTCAAGGAATGAATTCCTTCTGCATGCAAGAGATATTCACACAAGAATATTCTAGCAACTTATAGTACATTTTCCCTGCCTTTAATCTTAACTGAGTCTTTGTCTGAATTGACATGCATGAGTTATTTATGAGAGAATATTCAGTTATCTGGAGAACACTAGTTGCATGCATGCATGCATTAACTAACTGAACTCACAATTAGTTCCACAACCTATTTGGAAATAATTTAAATGGACTTAACTCAGTTAACTAAGCTAACTAATTACAACTCAAATACAACTCATCCTTATCTCCTTAATTAAGGGATAACTTCCTCAATCAAAGGGATAATTGTTGCATGTCTTCACAAAGACTTCATGTTTGATTTTCACCAACTAATTAACTCAAGATGAATGAATTAATTATTTTTCAAACATCTGGTGAGACTAAATTCGAATTTTAATTCTCAATTTAATTCAAGGACAAATTAAAATTGGAATATATCCTGAAATGCTATATATAACAATGCTATTTTTAGCATTTCTTGTTGCTATTTTCAACAGTTTTATGGATAAATTCCTTCTATGGACAGAAGCAATATTCCCTAGACCTAGTGGCTTAATCTAGAAACAACCAAGACAAAATTGCAAATATTTTCTTAGAGATGTTTGAAATATGGAAGGAATACCTAATTGGGATTCGGAGTAAGCTTTTTCCTTCTCTTGGCTTCTTAGGTTTGGCTCCATTTCCAATTTCTATAAGTGGAACTCGAAAATCATCCAAAATAAGAAAGAGAACCAAAACATACAAATAACATATACAAACAAATCTAAACAAGAAGTCAAGGATTCATGTTCTACATATGCATAAATAAGATATAAGTATAGGAGAAACAATGCATTTTTGTATTAATAAAAGCAGATAAAGATTACAACCCTTATAGGCCTTGGCCTTATGAGTCTCTCCTAGTTATCTTACCCTTCCTTTTCCACCATAGTAATCCTTCAATCACACCTAAAGCACATAGATGGATTAATAATGGACATCTAGACACAATTGAGCAGCTTAAGGGTATAATTCAAAGTCTCCAAAAGCCAACCTAAACTCTATGGGAGGCAATGAATTTATAAGGTAAAATAGGAGGTTTTGGATTTACTATTCTATGGCTTAGATCCACATTAGAGGTAGGTAAGTTCTAGGAGATGAGAGATAAGACATTAATAGTAGGAGTTTGAGATCCGATCCAACAGTAAATAGTTAAAACCACTCCCGAAGCTTCTAGAGAGAGAAAATTCGAAAATAATTTTATTTTTCCTCATTTCTAGGTGATCATCACACTTTTTGGGAAAGAACTTGCATTGGCCAATGCGGTTTCCATGTTTGCAACCTTTGTTAATTTAGTTTGTCTAGGAGGTAAGTGTGATGACCCACAAAATTAGTGTTTTTGGCCAACTTAATTCAGGATTCTTGTAACTTCTAGAAAGGGAATGCTTTTAGATTTTGTAAGGGATGATTTCAAAGTGTACATGGATGATGATAGATTTGGCTTCAGAGCCATTTTTTTGAATGCAACAAAATAACTTATACACACATGATCAACATCCTAGAAATATCTCTTAAGAAATGAAACATGGAAAACCTCATGGAATTTCACTGTTGGTAGCAGTGCAAGTCGATAGGCCACTGGTCTAATCCTCTTAAGGATCTCAAAATTCCCACAATAACGAGGTGCCAACTTGGTAGATGACCCAATCCTCAAGGATCTCCTCTTGGGCTTGATGCACAAATACACATGCTCCGCAACGTGAAACTCCTTGAATGATGATCTGCATAACTCTTCTTCTTGTGTTGTGTTGTCTTCAAATTCTGTTTAATAACATTGCTCCATATCAACCCATAAAGAGCCTCAAATGGACTCATCCTCAAGGATTCATGATACCCATTATTATATGCAAACTCTACCAGTGGAAGATACACCTCCCACTTTCGATGTTGATGCATGACATGCATCCTCTACATGTCCTCTAGAATCATGTTAACCCTCTTTGTCTGTCCATTTGTTTGCGGATGATAAGGTGTACTGAAATCTAACTTTTTCCCCAAGTCTGCAAACAACTCCTTCAAAAACCTTAAAGTGAACTTTCCATCTCTGTCTGATATAATCTTCTTGGGAACACCCTTCAGTCTCACTATCTCCCTATGAAGATCTGAGCTACCTCACTAACTGAATTTATAGACTTCACTTCAATGAAGTGAGCTACCTTGCTTGAACTGTCAAACCCAACCACGACAGAATCATGCTTCTTCAGTGTCCTCAGCAAACTTATAATGAAGTCCATGGAAATGAACTCCCATTTCCACCCTGGAATCAGAAAAGGCTGTAATAAACTAGTTGGATGCTTACGCTCTGCTTCCACTTACTGACAATCCAAGCACTTTGCAACAAACTCATCCACCTCTTTCTTCATGTTTGGAAAATGATATAACTTCTTGACTATTTTCAAAGTCTTCTGATATCCTAGGTGGCGTGAATACGGCTTGAAATGAAACTCCCTCAATATAAGCTTCTTGATCTCACTATTATCTGGCACATAAGTCTTGTTCTTGAATTTTACCAAACCATCTTTCGTGTGGTGATACTCCTCATCCCTATCACCTTCACCATACTGCTAAAATATTTGCTTAAGCTGCTGGTACCTATCATCATGTTGCCCAACATGCAAGATCTTCTCCTGTAAATCTGTCCCATAAGAGCTCACAACTGAAATGTGATTCACCTGTACTCTCCTAATGAGATAATTTTCAACCCTATTCTTATTGCCCTTGATGTACTTGATCTTAAATTCAAACTCGCTAAGGGTAGCCAACCATCTAACTTGCCTGGCATTCAAATTAGGTTGGTCAGAGAAGTACCTCATCCCAATGTGATCACATTAGGGGAATTTTGAGGTCTAAAATGTGCATCATAAGGAAATTATAAAATAATAGTGGAAATAATAAAATAAGATTAGATTACATCATCAAATTTTAGAGGGAAAAAAGAAAAAATTACTTTTTTCAACTTGTATTTTCAACTTATCTCCCTATGGGTTTACTCAATTTTCAAGTAGGAACACTCATTGGATGCAGAATTTGACTCCTCATCAAAGTCATGCCCATCTTGCATACTTTCGATGGTCCATGCTACATAAAAAATGGGAAATACATGAAAAATGTGATTGCTGTTGCACTAAAAATTGTCACCTTGACATTCTGCAATTCTGTGTGAGTCCATTACCACTCATACTTTCCTCCTTTGCAAGTCTTAAGCCTCAGTTCCTCATATCAAGCCTTGAAAATAAGAGAAAGCCCTCAAAAGTCTCTAAAACTCTGGTTCCGCACTTTCTCTTTGCATTACCTGCAGTCCCGCACCTAATGGTCATGTATCCTGCGCATCTGACTGCTCTATCTCTGTGTTATGGGTGCGAACCCCTGTAAAAGTTAAAAAGGTGCGAGTACATTCTAAAAGCTCACTTTTATTCATTTCTAGAAGTTTTTGGAAGGAATCTTGAGGTGGCAAGTTCGCTCTCTTAAGGTTCATGCATCCCATACCTTAAGGAGCTAACCCCTTGATGTGAGGAGCTTATCCCTTTGAAGGAGGATTCTATCCCTTCATAGGTGGACTTGTAACATCCTCCCCTGCATTATGAAAAGAAGCATTGGGCTGGTTACTTGGGAGGTTATAAGTTGAATATTTTTGAGGTGAAATGCTGTTGGAACTTAGTCTTCTTAGTTGAGTTTTTATGAGGAGAGATTACATACCTCTATGATCTCATTTGGTAGAGTGCAAGGCTTGTCAAAGTAAAGGAAATTCTTGTTTTGGACCCCAGGAAGAGCTTGTTCAACATCAAGGTTGAAAAGGTTGTAAGGTTCTTCTAATTCAAAGTTAATACACATAAGTTTGTTTTTCTCAATAAGCTATTGATTCATGGTTTATTTTATGGATTCCTTGATCACCATAATAGACATGGTTCATGATATTCGCTATGCAGGTGCTATTTAATGTTTGCTTGTTTGTGATTGCAAGTCCTCAAAAGTAACTCTTTCGAACGATTGAAGGATGGCTACTACGAACATGCATTGGATCTAAGGTAGGGTCTTAACACCTTTATAGTATTTATTTATAAATCGTATATGTCTAGAGAAAGATAGATTTGTTTGTCTGTTTGTTGCTAGGCTATCTTTTGATACTAGGGAGATCGGTCTTGTTCGCAATATCAATTTATCCGACCAACAAATTGGCGACTTTGCTGGGAAGTTCTCTTTACTAGAGATGGTTTTGTGAAGAAACTTGTGCCAGTTTGTTTCATTAAGCAGGTTGTTGGGGTAACTGTTCCAACCTCCCTTTCTGTATTAAACTTGTACTACGTTGGATTTCATCACCAACTAGTGTTTTTAGTACGGGAAGTTATTGTTTGTGTGTGGTTTGAACTCAGATTTTTTTAGGCGTGTGATTCAGTTGTTTGTTTCTTTAAAGACTTTAGGTGGTTTTATTGAAATTTTCTTTGTTTGCGTGTGATTAATTAACATTTAATCGCGGCTAAATTATCGAGACAATCTCGTAGACTTCAGGGGAAACCTCCTGAGTATACACCAAGCCAGCTTGAAGGGCTACGAGCTCTTGTATCACCTAGTGACAGTAGAGTTGGATTACCAGAAGCCGGAGAGTCATCTTTAATTGTTCATCTTGATTATCAAATATAAATAACAGAGTATATTCAAGAGTCAATTTCATTTTCCGAAGTTACTGGTAGTATTTCTCCTTCCAGTAGCTGAAGAACCTGAAATTTCTGGCCTTACACTGAACTTGCTACTACTCCAACTTCAGGATTTGCTTCTTGAACTTCTAGTGGTCCTGGTTCACCTAGGGTACGAAAAATCATTACTCAAAATCTTCCTTCTGGCCTCATTTCTATTGGAGAACTTTTTAGTCCAGACGAAGACGTAACTCTTCCTGAAAACCAACAGACTTTAAATCTTAGGGAGCATGAATCAATATTCCGCAGTTATTTTAGGAGTGATGCTTGGTACGTATCATTGACAATTTTTTTTAAAACCCAGGTCTTAGTTTTTCACCACCTCGAATTCCTTTTCATCCTACACCAAGAGGTTATTATCCTTCATCAATCATGTCAAGACAGTCATCTATGTTTTCCCAATCACCAGAAACATTTTTATATGGCGGTCCTTCTATTCCTTGGGGGTACCAGTCACTCAATGGTACCTTTTCAGGAGCATCTCCTCGACCAATTGAACATGAGCTATAAACTGGTAGTAATGGAACTCAAGTGTTGAATGCAGAAGAAATCCTTATGATGTCTGGTATTATTTTGAATCCTCAACCTCAAGGTATTCAGTTACCACCTGGGGCGCAACCTCAAGGTAGTCAGTTACCGTCTGGGGGGCAACCTCAAGGTAGTCAGTTACTGCCTGGGGGGCAACCTCAAGGTAGTCAGTTACCACCTGGGGGGCAACCTCAAGGACCGTACATACCTTCGAGACAGTACATACCTCAAGGTCAACCCCAGACTGAGTACATACCTCAAGGTCAACCCCAGTCTCAATACATACCTCAAGGTCAACCCTAGTTTTAGTGCATACCTCAAGGTCAACCCCAGTTTCAGTACATGCCTCAGGGTTATCAACCTCAAGGTCAGTACCCAACTCAAGGTTTATAATCGCCTTATGGTCAATCATTTTTACAAGGAGATTGAAATGTACAGCTTAATTATCAGCCCTACATTCAACTAGGTTATGGTCCTCCATATGCTCAACCTTTTATGGGTCCATACTCTGGAACGAATATGGCATGGGATCCATCTCAAACTCAACATACTATGTAACCTAATGTGCAGTTATCTAATCAACCTAGACAACCTTTGGTTTCTGGTCCAACCCAACAACTTGTCCAACCTACTGTTCAAACCTCTGCACCTGGTTTAGTTCAGCAGCTTGGACCTAGCTCACCTCAGACTCCACCTCAAATTGCTGCTGCAACTGCTGCAACTTCTGTTCAACCTACCACACCAGTTTCTGGAATATCTGTAGCTCCGGTTTATACTATCCCTGCATCAATACAAACTCCTCAAGTCTCTGTGCCACAGTCAGGACCTACAGTTCAGAATTCGGTCCAGATGCCTGCAAGACAAGCTGGTCCAAGTACGATTGTCACAAGTAAACCAAAATTCACTTATCAACCATACTAGGGATAGTATCAATTCGGTCCTACTGTATAAAACCCAGTTTATCAGTATCAACCATATCCTAACTATAATTATCAACAACCTCAACAACCCCAGTTTGGTCCGGTTAATCCTGGTTTCCTGGGAGGTTATAACTTTCCTAATGCAAATCCAATTCCAGGTTATCCTGAATATCCTCCTCCTGGAGCTGGTCTTGTTACTCAAGGTTTTCGCGACCCTAACTATCAGTTACCATTTATTGCAACTTTGGATTTACCTGATTTGTCGCTCCTTACAAACGATCCGATTTACTATCTTCCGTTTTGGCCGCCAATGCCTAGTAATTTGCCCAGTGATATCCCGAAATTTGAGGGTAAGTCAGGAGAGGATCCGTCAAACCATGTTATGACTTATCACCTCTGGTGTGCATCTAATTCAATCATTGATGATTCAATTCGATTGCATCTTTTTCAACGGACTCTTATTGGTCTTGCCACCAAATGATACATTGAGTTACCACGAGCCTCCTTTTATAATTTCAATCAGTTAGCCACTTCTTTCTTAACTCATTTTTAGTTGCATGTCAGATACGACAATGGCACGAAATTGTTAACTTCACTAAAACAATCCATGTCCACATATATTACTGATCATATTCATGAATGGCGACATAGAAGGCGTTTAGTGAAAGTTTTCATTCCGGATCAAATTTTAGCGGAATGGTTCATCAAATCATTATTAACCAAAATCACTGAATATGTAGCTAAGGGAGTAGTTGTTACTGAAGAGCAAGTCATTGCTCAGGCTCAGTACCTTGATCTTGTCTATACGCAGTCACGTACTTTACATGAAAAAATCCCTGATCTTCCAAAACACATTCAAATAACTGCATCTCCTTTAGGGTCTCATGCCACTGATGGTATGATTGGTTCAGTTAGTACTAAAATCAAGAAGAAATCTTCAAAGAATTCTTCTCCTATAATAACTTTACCTGATTCCCCGACAGTAGATTCTTCCGCTGAAATTTCTGCCGACATTCATGTCGTAGACTCATCTACGACCAAATCAAAATCTAATAGTAAAAATAAGGGGAAGAAGAAAAACAAACAAAATTCAAAAGATAAAACAGATAAAATGAATCTATTGATGAAAAATGTAAACCTTGCTATCCTTGTTTCATTTGCGACGAGGATCATTTTACCAAAGACTGCCCACATCAAGCAAAGGTTTTGAAAATCGTTAAAGGTTCTCAAATGCCTGCTGTCTTGAAGGATCCTTTTCCTACTCAAGACAGTATGATGATTGGTTCTTCCTCGAATGCCTTAGAAGAACCCATTATGATGATGTCTCATCTCAGGATTGTGACGCGATCGCAAGATTATGGTAGTAAAAATCCTATTGGTGGTAAAGAAGCATAATCTTCTAATTCAAACACATCAACTTCACCTCCTCCTGGTTTCGGTCCACTACCGATTGAGAAACCCAACCCTGACTTAGTAATCAAACTGCCTACTAAAGGTATACTTCCGAAATCAGCTTTCAATCCACATGCGAGAGCTGCTCAGAATTATAACATTGTTGAAGACTTAGCTATTTCCCCTTCAGCAATGTCGGCTTTGGAAGTGCTACAATCGTGCCCAACACAGCGTAAATTACTATTGTCTGCTATAGGAGCTGTCAATATATAGGATTCGAACCTAATAATCTTCAATTTAGAGAATAGTACACCCCACCTATCTCATCAAATGGCTTTCCAGATTCTAGTGTTAGTCAAAAACAGACCTTGCTTTCGGACTGTGATTGATGAACGGGCTTCTACGTGTATTATGTCGATCCAGTGTTGGAGATCACTTGTTTCTCCCACACTCACAGTCTCCGACAATTCTAAAGGCTTTTGATGGCTGAGGGTTCCATCCTTTTGGTATTTTAAAGGATTTACCTATAGGGGTCGAAGGCAAAACCGTAAATCTAGATGTGGAAGTGGTTGATGCCCCTCTAGATTACAACCTTCTCCTGGGTTGCAGTTGGTCTTATGCTATGATTGTTATTGTTTCATCGATCTTTCAGCTTATCAAGTTCCCTCATAACGGAAAGATCATTACAATAGACTAGCTGACTTATTTCTCATCCGACCCAGCCTCTACAAATAGTATTCAACACGTCGGTAAAACAACTATCCCTTACAAGGATGTTGGAGTAGGTTTGATTAAAGATTCTGGTTTACTAGGAACTTTTTCCTTCCCTCCTAACATATCGCCTTCTATTGCAACTATTCATATGATTTCATCGAATACTATTGCTTTTGATGATCCTTGGATCGTACCTTCCGATTCTGAGATGGATTCATTTGGTCGCACAATGCCTTTGAGTCCCTTTGAAATTTCATATCAGGCTGTACAGTCATTTTCTGATTCTTGTTCAACCAAAACTGATCCAATGAATGTGGTCCATGGGGTCTCACTTTCGATATCAACCTCAGCTACAACAACACTTTCTGATCCTATTCATACTGATGAGTAGATTCGTGAAATTTTGTCTGTTGATGATTTACCATGGGAATATCTTCATCACCGATCTTCATTTTTACCTGAGCTTGATCATTTTGAAAATGATTTTTCATCTATTTTTACTACTGACTATGTCAAAGAACCATAGAATCCATTGCAACATTATGATTCTGAGCTAAATTTGGGAAATATTTCTTGAACAATTACTATTGACATATCAGTTAAGCCCGGAATTATTGAAAACATTCATATAGGTGGTTCTTGTACAGATGATGAAATCCAAATTTATAAAGCCCTATTTCAAGAATTCCATGACGTGTTTGCCTGGTCATATGAAGAAATGCAAGGAATCGATCCATCAATTGTTTTCCATGAAATTAAAACATACCTGGATGCTAAACCTGCCTGACAACATTTACGTCAGATACATCCAAGAAAAGCTGCTGCTATTAAAGCTGAAGTTGAGAAATTACTTCATGCAGGTTTCATTTATCTAATTCCTTTAATAGATTGGGTATCAAATATTGTTCCTGTTAACAAAAAACAAGGAACAATAAGAATATGTATTGACTATAGGGATATTAATCGAGCTTGTCCTAAAGACAATTATCCAACCCCCTATATCGATCAAATTATTGATGATTGTGTCGGTAGTGAAATGTTCTCCTTTATGGATGGTTTTTACGGTTACAATCAAATCAACATACTCCCTGCTGATCAACCTAAAACAACTTTAATTTGTCCATGAGGGAAATTTTCTTATTGCAAATTACCCTTTGGATTGAAGAACGCTGGAGCAACTTTTCAAAGGGTTATGTCTTATGCATTTCATGACATCAAGCACATTGTGCAACCTTATCTCGATGATTTACCTGCCCATTCATTACGTAGAGCTGATCATCTCACTCATTTAAGAGCTATATTTATGAGATGTAGGCATTATCGAATTAGGCTGAATCCACACAAATATGTATTATGTGTAGAAAAAAGTTGCTTACTGGGATTTGTCGTTTCAAAAGTTGGAATTCATGTTGATCCGTCGAAGGTTGAAGCTATTGTCAATCTACCTCCTCCTTCGACTCTTCGCCAACTCCAAAGTTTGCAAGGGAAAGTAAACTTTTTACGCCGTTTCATTCCTAACTACACTGAGATAATGAAAGGTTTTACCAGGTTGTTGAAATAGAATACTCCATTCTTTTGGGATGAGATCACTGATAAATCTTTTGATGCACTTAAACATGCATTAACCCATGCACCATCACTGCATCCTCCCAATTACAACTAGGATTACTTTTTGTACCTCGCCGCTTCTCATTCCACCATTGGGATGATTTTAGTTCAGGAAGATGAATTCAACAATGAACACGTGATTTACTATCTTAGTTGCACTCTGCATCCGAATAAGCTTAAATATTTGCATGTGGAGAAATTGGCCTTGGTAGCTGTTCAAGTTGTCCAAAGATTTCGTCAACACATCTTATTACGCAAAACCACGGTAATTTCTGACTATAACCCTATGATGTATATCTTGACCAAACAATTGCTAGGGGGCAAGTATTCAAAATGGATAGTGATCCTACAGGAATTTGACTTGGAATTTGAAAAATCCAAGGCAAAGTAATCTTTGGTTTTTGCTGAACTGATGTGTGATTTCCTGCATACTGATACTGAAACTGTGGCGGAGCAGCCCGTTGCGGATGAATTCTTGTTTCTTATCAGTACTCTTGACCCTTGGTATGGAGATATTATTGTTTATCTCCAAACCCAATCTTTTCGGCTTGAAATCTCACGATCTCAGCGACGGAAAATACGTTTCCAATCCCAACAATACAATATTATTGGTGATACACTTTATCGTCGTGGGGCAGATTCTGTTTTCCTACATTGTCTAACTCATGAAGAAGGTGAAAATGTTCTACATGACTGTCACTCTGGAGCATGTGGTGGTCATATTTCTGGGTATGCCACAACCCAAAAGATATTGCGCGTTGGTTATTTCTGGCCATCCTTATTCAAATATTGTATCTATGCAGTCCAAAAATGGCACAATTGTCAAATTTTTGATCATAAGATGCGTGCTCCACCCGCTCCTCTCCACCCTATAATTGTTTTCGGTCCTTTCACAAAGTGGGGTATTGACTTTATTACATGTAACCCTTACTCGGCTGGGGGGCATGCATATATTATCCTAATGGTAGATTATTTTACTAAGTGGGCTAAGGCAATGCCTACATTTTCGGCAGACGGCAAAGCTGCTGCAACTTTCGTATTCAATCATATAATTGCTAGATTCGGTATTCCTCAAGCTATTATTATCTGATCATGGAAGTCACTTTCAAAATATCATGATGACTAAACTGACAGATCAACTTGGCCTGTGCCACGATAATTCTACTCCGTATTACATGCAGGCTAATGGTCTGGTTGAAGCTATCAGTAAAGTTTTAGTCACTATGATCCAATGAATCATTAGTATTCATAAGTCGAATTGGCATACCATGCTATTTACAGCACTTTGGGCGTATTAGACCTCAGTAAAAACATCAGTGGGTTTCACTCCTTTTCAACTGGTCTACGGTTTGGAAGTAGTGCTACCTATTGAATGCGAAATACCGTCATTACATTTAGCCATAGAATTACTCGCAGCTACTTTTGAAGAGGAGAAACCTTTTTTGTACTTAGCTCAACTACATGAGAATCGACATACTGTTGCAATAGCAAACGAGGGTCATGTGAAACAAGTGAAAGCTCAGTACGATAGAAATGTTACACCTCGTAATTTTTCAGAAGGAGACCTAGTTTTACTATATGATCAAGAAAACAATAAGCTAGGGGCTGTAAAATTTGTACCTATGTGGCATGGTCCTTACATTGTTAAGCGAAAGCTGGCAAAAGGGGCTTATGAATTGATAGATTTTGATGGTGTCTCTTTGGGTAAACCTAGAAATGGACTTTATTTGAAGAGATATTATGCTTAAATTCTGGGTGGAGATTTTTTGTTAGATTAGTTTCTTTACAGCTGGTGTGTTTTAGATTAGAAAAGTGTGCCTAGTTTAGAAAGTGCTCTTATCATTATTCCTGCTTATCTTGATTTTACTCTTGATATTGCAGATGTCGACGTCTCTTCAAACATACATTGGTTTTGCTGATGGTGCTTGTCGTAGTACACAAAACATTTCTTCTGCAGCTTGGGTTATCTATTCGCCCTCTGATGAGTTAGTATCTATGCATGGGGTAAGCCTCAGTTAAACAACGAATAACATTGCAGAGTATAGTGCAGTGATTGAGTTATTATCTTAATCCATCTCATTTGGGATTCGGAGTTTGATTGTTAGGTTGGATTCTGAACTCGTTGTATTACAACTTAACAAGGTTTATGCCATTAGAAACCCAGTGTTATTAAGGTTATTTTTGAGAGTTAATCTCTTGGAACGTGAATTTGATTACATTGAATATCAACATATTCCAAGACATTTAAATACATTAGCAGATTCAGTTGCTTATTGTATGATAAATAGACATTTGCAATAATCAAAACAGTAAATTTAAGAACATTCAATAACATGTTACACAAGATAGCCGGTAATAATGATATATCATAGCATAAAAGTAGTGTTTTAAAAATACATTGTCCTCGATCATAGGTTGAAAAACACCTTATGATCGGCAAAAATGATAATACAAAAAGACAAAAATGTCGTGTGAGTCTACAAAATCGATCATTCTATCCCTGGTGATAATCACAATAAGAAACCACTACTCGGGCCACCCTACATAGGAACCTCCAAAAAGGTCCTGGGACCCCAATCACATATCTCTGTAACCTAAGTGGAATATCATCTATGCCAGTCTCTAGAATATCTACTATTAAGAGCTATAGATGGTGCTCCAAGTCGGTCAGGATCTCTATTGATTGATCCTGTGGGGCTGGTACTACTGCAGTTGGGTGTCTCCTCTCATAAGGTTAGAGAGCGGCTGGTCATCGTGGACCCACATCTGCATTTAAAACTTTTGATTGTCAGTTTTAGACAATTTAAAAAAAAAAATTAAATTAAAACTTAGAAAGTATTGAAAATGGTTTTTACCTGAATCATCCCATTGCTCTCTTGGTGGAAGAGTCATGTCTGGGTCATCGCGATAATCCATCTTGGCATATGGAAAATCCTGAATCACAAAAAGTTGGTTGTTCAACCAATGAAAATACTCAGGTGGAAATCGAACAACCTCTGAACCCTCCTCAAGGTGATGGGCCATCAAAGCAATCCAACGAAGTATCCTAGGCTCTCGAGGAAGACCAATGTTAATAGGAATATGATGTGAGGCTAACATAGGGATCCTCTCCAGAGCAAAGCTGACCGTGATAAATCCATATCCAAATTTTTTCAGCTGTCCATCCTTTGCTCTGCTTTTTTGGCCTTTCACATTTGCCAACACAGCCTCGCACCAGTTGAATATGGTGCGTCGAAAACAGTCTACAACCATATGCATCTGGGATCCAGTAGCCACATGCAATGCTGCACTCCCGCATAGCCGAGTGATAGTGAAAGCAATAACCTTAAGCTCAGGACAATTGATAGTTCTAATATCAATCCGTTTGTCCTCTGTTTGGACATCGTAAAACTCCAATCAAAGACTAGCAACAGACTGGCCACCTGGCCTAGTCCTGAAAAGAGATAATTCTTCACCCCTCTTGGACAAACCAGTCTAAAAATATATATCCTCCAGCTTGATTTCGAGCTGGTGGCCACGAATAATGAAACACTGGTCCTGCATGTTCCATATGTCTACCAGCCATTACAAGAGATCTACTTGGGCCCTCATGCCCAGTATGGCCCAGAACTTAAACAGTCTGCATGCTCTCAATGCCTGCAATGTGGGCATATGATTTATTGCGACAAGATCTACATCTTCCTACTCACGTTCTCGCCAAATTAGCATTTTGAGTGTCCTACAATGCAAAAAGACATATTAGAACAAGCTAGTTCGAAAAATTTTGGGCGAAAATGGAGAAATTTGAATTTTTAAAAATTCGTTGCGTGGGGTCCACACTTGCTGCTTACACACAGTGCGTAGGTCTACATGGGTTATGAGCAATAGGTGCGGACCCACAATTTTTTTCTTTATAGAAAAAAGTCAGGGTCTGCAGGGGCCGCATGTTACACCTGCGGACCCTCGCGAGCGACTTTCTAAACCTATTTTTCCTTCAAAAACCAAATTTAAAGCCTAAAATCGAAATGTAAGTGGATGAAATGCAAGTCAAGGAGGACGTGGATTACCTGGAGTTGACAGTTTTTGATTCTGATGGACGGATTTTCCAGAATCTTCACAGGAACTTTCTTACCCAAAATCTCTCACTTCTCACTCTGAACTCAAATGGTAAAAATGAAGTTAGAAAAGCCATTTTTATAAGTTTTTTCGAATAAATGAATTTATTTTTCACTTTAAAAAGGTAAATTTTTTAATACATTTTTATTTATCTTAAACAGGTATGAGTAGTGTTTTGAGTTTTTGTGCAGAATATTGGACATTTCGGGAAAATTGATCATTTTTCAACAAAGAGCATACTTTTATCACTTTTTTGGACTCTTTCAAAATTGATGAAAAAGCGAAACATTGGAGTCCTCTTTAAGCTCTTTTTTGACTCGTAAAATATGAAAATATTTCCGAGTTTTTTCCCTTTTTAACTCGTTAAACGGATTTAAAAGGGTAGTCCACTTACAACTCTTTTCTGGCCGTATAAACATGAAAAGATCGCCGGACTTTTTTCGTTTCAAGTTCGATATTGGTTATAAAACTATGTGTCTTCGATCACTTTTTTACTTTTTTTGGATCAAAGCCACTAATTATGAAAAGTACTCCTTGATTGTAATGGTCAAGTGGTTCTCTCGATTATTATTTTATACTTTTTCGGGCTCGAGGGACACAAATTTATGAAAAAGGACCCCCATGGATTTTTCTTAAGTTTTTCTTCTGACTCCCTAAAATTGAAAAACACCGAGTTTTTCCTATACTGGACTTGTTAAAATTTAACAGTAAAGGACCTGTTCAATTTAAAACAGGAATGAACCACTCCTTCTTAGGGTTCTAAGTTTAAACTAAGTTCGACTCATCCGAAGGATGAGCTTATAAACAAGCAAATGGTATCCTCCTCAAGCTTGTCAAAAATAAAGAGGTACTTGCCAGAAATGGTGGGGGAAAAGAGAGAAAAATGAACTTGTTTGTTATACTTTGTTTTTAGAAAAGCCATTAACCACTCTTGAACATGACACTTTTCGTTCACTTGGGTTGGGAAATACTTTGCCTAACAGTTAATCAAACCACATTGAAAGTCTTCAGTCGGTTTCTGGGTATTAGCTTCAGGTCAATTGTCACCAAACCATCTGCAGTGTTGTTATGTGTTCAAGAGATCAGTTCAAACAAACCATTCATTTGCAAAATATCTGTCATCCATTTTGACCATCCCTGAGTTAGTCCTTGCTGATATATTTATTCAAAACTTCAACTATGATTTTGTGTTGTGGGCTTGCCTACGACGGATCGCTTTCTATTGACATCAGCTCGTTATCTAGGAAGTTGATCTAGAAATCGTCAGTACCTTGAAATCTGCATGCCCTAATGGCAGGTTTCTCGCCTTCGACGATAGGTTGCATCATTAACCTTCGATCAAAGGATTCTATGACATATTCAACTTCAGCTCATTTATTCACATTTCATGGATTGTACTGAGTACTTTGAGAGCCATTGACATTAATGGTGGTTTCTCTCACACTTGTTAACAGTTCACATCATTGACTGGTAATCAAGTGGTTTATACCATGTTCGACTTCGACACAGTTATTCACATGGATATAATCGTACTAGTTCGGGAAACAAAAATCAAGACCCTGGAT
Organism: Pinus taeda; assembly: GCA_000404065.3. Lineage (NCBI taxonomy): Eukaryota > Viridiplantae > Streptophyta > Pinopsida > Pinales > Pinaceae > Pinus > Pinus taeda. The sequence continues at coordinate 28,274 of APFE031649210.1, read as the reverse complement.
CTAGTTTCTACCATCCAGGCTGCGACGAATTTTGTTGTTCATTATACAATGGACTATTCATAAACAGATGGCTCAACCATATTGTGTCTACATATGTCTATACTCTTGATGTATTACAAAATCATTCCTGTATCAGAACAATTCAGTCAGTTTTCTAGTCAGCTTTGATCTGAGTATGGGAATGCCTACCTCAGTGATGATATGTCTACATATATATATTTTGCATTGAATGATTTACAGGTTTCAACTAGGGTGTCCGCAAGATGATCCTTGAAATGATAAAGTACTTCACTCTTCATAAATGACAGACTCTATCTTCATCTATTACAGACTTCGCACTTTAAAGGGCAATCTATTGCACTAAAAATTGTCACCTTGACATTCTGCAAATCTGTGTGAGTCCATTACCACTCATACTTTCCTCCTTTGCAAGTCTTAAGCCTTAGTTCCTCATATCAAGCCTTGGAAATAAGAGAAAGCCCTCAAAAGTATCTAAAACTCTGGTTCCGCACTTTCTCTTTGCATTACCTGCGGTCCCGCACCTAATGGTCATGTCTCCTGCACACCTGACTGATCTGTCTCTGTGTTATGGGTGTGGACCCTTGTAAAAGTCAGAAAGGCACAAGTACATTCTAAAAACTCACTTTCAGTCATTTCTAGAAGCTTCTGGAAGGAATCTTGAGGTGGCAAGTTCGCTCTCTTAAGGTTCATGCATCCCATACCTTAAGGAGCTAACCCCTTGATGTGAGGAGCTTATCCATTTGAAGGAGGATTCTATCCCTTCATAGGTGGATCTGTAACCTCCATCCCTGCACTATAAAAAGAAGCATTGGGCTGGTTACTTGGGAGGTTAGAAGCTGAATATTTTTGAGGTGAAATGTTGTTGGAACTTAGTCTTCTTAGTTGAGTTTTTATGAGGACAGATTACATATCTCTATGATCTCATTTGGAAGAGTGCAAGGCTTGTCAAAGTAAAGGAAATTCCTGTTTTGGACCCCAGGAAGAGCTTGTTCAACATCAAGGCTGAAAAGGTTGTAAGGTTCTTCTACTTCAAAGTTAATACAAATAAGTTTGTTTTTCTCAATAAGATGTTGATTCATGGTTTATTTTACGGATTCCTTGATCACCATAATAGACATGATTTATGATATTTGCTATGTAGGTGCTATTTAATGTTTGCTTGTTTATGATTGCAGGTCCTCAAAAGTAACACTTTCAAATGATTGAAGGATGGCTACTACGAACAAGCATTGGATCTAAGGTAGGGTCTTAACACCTTTATAGTATTTATTTATAATCGTATATATATCTAGAGAAAGATAGATTTGTTTGTCTGTTTGTTGCTAGACTATCTTTTGATACTAGGGAGATCGGTCTTGTCCGCAAGATCGATTTATCCAACCAACAATTGCAATAACGTTTTTCATGTAGTAGGGTCCATCAATATGTAACATTGGTACTCCTTGGATGAGGAATTAAATTTTACATCCAAAGAGTACTCCTGCTTGAAATTTGAGTAAAACCTTAGGGAGCTAAGTTGAAAATACAAGTTGAAAAAGTAGTTTTCTTATTTTTAAATCTTTTTAATTTTTTACCCCAAAAATGGTGAATCACCCCTCATGGTTGACATCATCATCTTGAATCCTATTTGTTCTTTTAAATTTTATTTTGGTTGTAAATTTTTTTTTGGAGGCCCATTTTAGACCTCAAAAGTTCTCTAATTCTCATCAATGTGAACCCCCTGCCAAGAACATAATTTCTCCACACCTTCAATACATGAATGATATAACCCAACTCAAGATCATGAGTCACATAGTTCTTCTCATGCTCATTCAGCTTCCTTGACTCATAGCATACCACCTGCTCTTCCTACATCATGACTCTACCAAGTCCTTCCTTACAAGAATTTGTAGAAACTACAAACTCCTTATCAGGATATGCAATATTAAAAAATGGAGCATTTGTAAGAAAATGCTTCAACTACTCAAAGTTGGTTGCACAATCAGTCCATTCAAATGTATTCCCTTTTCTCTGTAAATATGTGATAAGATAACCAATTCATGATAAGTTCTTGATGAATCGTATGTAATAACCTGCTAGTCTCATGAATGATTTGACCACATCAACATTTGTAGGAGTTGGCCACTCCATGATAGCTTTAATCTTTTATGGGTCTACTGATATCTCCTCCTTGGAAATGACATGTCCCAAGTAGTGAACCCAAGTTTGAAAGAAACTACACTTGTTGAGCTTGGCATACAACTCATTCTCTCTCAATAATCTCAACATTGTTGCTAGGTGTTTTGCATGTTCCTCCTTATTCTTTGAATATATCAATATATATCATCAATAAACACTATCACAAACTTATACATGTAAGGACACAACACACTATTCATAAAACACATGAAAGTGGATGGAGCATTAGTAAGACCAAAAGGAACCACCACAAACGCATAATGTCCATACCTTATACAAATTGTGGTCTTGTAGATGTATTCTTCTTTAATGTGCACCTGATGATATCACGATCTTAGATCAATCTTTGAAAACATTGTTGCTTCCTTCAACTGATCAAACAAGTCATCAATTTGCGACAATGGATACTTGTTCTTGATAGTCACCTTGTTCAACTATCTGTAATCAATGCACAATATGAGAGTATCATCCTTTTTCTTTATAAAAAATAATGGTGCACCCCAACAGAACACACTTGGGCTTATGTATCCATTATAAATCATGTCCTTAAGCTGCAACTTCAATTCCACCAACTCCGGAGTACTCATCCTATATGGTGCCTTAGATTTTGTTGTTTCTCCCAACATCAACTCAATAGAAAAGTTCACCTCTCTATGAGGATGCAACTATGAAAGGAAACACATCATCAAATTACTACAAAACATGATACCTCTTCAATAATTCATTATCCTCAACATCCTTCCCTTTGTCACTGGGAATATGAACTAAAAACAATACACATAATTTCCTGCAACTGGGCTTTGTCTGCATAATTGTAACCATTCTCACTGATGTAGGATTCTTATTTCCCTACAAAATTCTCCTTTCTCCATCATCATCTAGGAACTCAATAGCCTTATCGTAGTGGTCTACCTTTTCCTGTGAATGAATAACAAGTTCATGCCCAAAAGCATAATGTATGATCCCAAAGGAAGAAAATTTAGATATTTTGATGTAGGCATACCATTTAGCTCAAATGCACAAGATATCACCCAATGATGAACTCTTCTCTTGGTCCTTGTAGCCAACTACACCAAACAAGATTTTGCATGCACTTATTTATTCAAGCAACACTTATCCACTAGTTCAGGACTAATATAACTATAATTAGATTCAGGTTCAATCAAAATGGAAACAACTTGATCACAAAGCTTACCTTCCATCTCGATAATGGATTCCTGATGATTATCCTACCTATTATCCACTGCTGCATAAATCCGATGAATACTATTCTCGACATCTCCAACTATTTGTGCCTCTTGAGCACAATAAATCTTAGGCCTGCCACCCTGGTGTGATGGATAGTCTCTCCTGTGATTCTCTCCATCACAAGTCCAATGCTACAAAGGCTTCATGCCATTTCCTTTATTCTAATCCTCTAGTTGAGACTCCTTCCCTTTATCAACTACAATGAACTTCTTACAAGGTGCTACATTTTCCTTATCACTTGCATCTTAAGGTTGTCCTTGCTTCTTATCCCACTTTCCTTTAGTTTTCTTATTTCCTTTCCAATCCCACTTAAGGCTCAGACGTGTGCTTAGACTACTCATAACAATGCTTCAAATTTCCGATGACTTCATCCAATAACCAAGGCTCATCACAGTGAATCTAATCTTTGAATGCTAAAGGAAATCCATTGATGAATGTTTGGACCTTTCTCTTCTCATCCTTTGCATATGACACATACCTCAACAACTCCAGAAACTTGGTCATATGTTCTTCATAATTCATGGAACCAATCTTCAACTCATAGAATTCCTTAGCCTTTCCATCACAATATCTCTCAGACAAGTAATTATTCTTGAAGAGTCTTTTAAACTCAAGCCAACTAAGCTCATATACCCTAATGTCTCTGACACATTTCACATCTTCCCACCAGATATATGCTTTTCCTTTGAGACTGAAGGTCTTTATCTTTTCTTTCATATTCTCTTAATAAGCATGCAATTTGAAGAACTTCTTCACCCCAAGTATCCATTCTTCTACTTCTTCCGATTTCTTCACATCCCCATCAAAAGTAGGAGGCTTGGATTTCTTGAACTCGTCTAGAAAATATTGCTTCTCACTTCTCCTATAAGGATGCTGGCAGTACTGATGATGATATCTCTCAAAACTGGAACTAGAATAAAATCATCTAGTGCTAGCTCGCCTGTCAAGTGTATCCAAAGATCATCCACCTTTGGTTGTATCATCTTTGCCCAACCTATATCCTAATCGAGAACTGCTACCATATGCCCCATTTGTCTTTTCCTCATGTCGATCACTGATCCTCAGCTGTCCTTGCTTCTAGAAATATAAAATACTCTGAAGGATGACTACATTAACCTTTGCTTCCCTTTCCTAAGATTTAGAAAGTATTTCTTGTGCCTCAACCAACCTTCTATTATTTTCCTTACAACTTCTGATTTCTACCTTCAAAATTCTCAGTATATCTGCTAAATCAAGAGAATACTCTTCTCCTTGCTTCCCAAATGGCCTTTCCCAATCCATTCAATTCACATCATGCCTATAAGGTGAGTCATGTGAATTGTAGTCCACCATTCTTCTCTTTATCTATGATCTTCTATCTCATGCAAACATATCATGTTAGATAAACCAAATAGAAAACATAATCAAATCATACCTCAATGTATTTTAGGGGAGACCATCACATATGCATAATTAATCCATATTAGCGCGATATATATATAATATATATATATATATATATATATAATATATATATATCATGATGACACAATACTACAACAATGACCACCACAATGCATTCATAGGAAACATATTGACAACTAACATGCATGCATAACAATGACATCTACCCCAAGGTCCAGTGTTGCAATCTCGCTCGGATACCACCCTATAACATTGGTATTCGAGTAAATTTTGTAGAAAACAATTTTTTCTCTGATATCACCTTATAAACTTCCTCCTCCAACATTTTCCCACTTTTACAAGCTCATCAGGATAAACATGAGATGAATGTCACTATGACATGGCCCGACCTCCAAGCTCCAGTTATGGAAGTGGGTCCAATAAACTGATAACAAACTAATAACCCACAGGGACTACAGACCACTCAGGAGCTTGCAAGCCACCCCAAGTGATCAATCCCTGAGTTGGTACTCTTTTTCATAAATTCTACTCCTAACCACACCCTTAACACTCTGTGCATTTGGTTAAAAGGTTATAACCGCACAGACAAACCTAGTTTCCAACATTTATGACCCAAAATCCCCAGTTTAGAGCATGTGGTTGTGAAATCGATGCCACTTTTTTAGTCAAGCATCCAGACCACTACCCAAAACTACCTGTAACTTTATAGAATCATGATTAAGATGACAAAAATGCTAAACATTCAAATTTGAACAATATCTCGACTAGGATTTTCCTAGTACACAACAAACATTTCATCAAATATACGGTAAACATGAAAGCTACAGGTCAAGAATGCATATCCTATCATAAACTTCTGAATTTCATCTAAGAATCATCGAGAAGGAACCAATACCTCTCTAACTAGCTACAAAAACACTTGTCAATCCATGCATTCATCAACCATCCACTAACTCAACGAATCATGAACAAGAGCCATAGCTAGAGCACATCATATAACCAGGTATATAACCAACATATAACCAGAATAGAGACCCTAAAGAATCAGCCATAATTTCAACATGATAATTAGTACAAATGCTCATACATCATAATAGGAAAATATATTATATTAACATATGAACATGCCAACCAAGTCAGGTACTTCCACATACCACTCAACCATAGATTGGGCTGAACCAAATATCTCTTTCAGCCAATCACCCCCGTGCCATATTCCAAGAATAAATGTGGGATCATATGGGTTAAACCAAATAAAAACTAACTAGGGCTTCTAGAGGCCAACCCACCCGAACCCTCAAGCACAGTGATCTCACCTATGCAATCTAGAAATCACTAACATCAAACAAATTAGTGTATACCCAAGTTGTCTAGGGCTCTAGGAACTAGTAACTCAACCCACAACTAATTGAGGGTCCAAGGAATGTTTTCCAACCTAAGGCTCTAGGGACTAGTAACTCAACCCACAAGGCTCCAGAGCATTTGTCCCAACCTACAAGTTCCATGAACTAGTAACTCAACTTGAGTTGTTCCCCATCTCTAGAGAATTTGTTACAACCCATAGCCATAGGGAACCTAAGAACCAATCATAAAAACAAGTGGGAAACCCACAACACCATGACTCTCGAGGAAATGGCAAGGCAAGGTTGATACCACTATCAACCTACACAAATCTCCATGCCAATGACAACACATAACCAAGGAACCACATGCATATATCATGCATATACAAATTAGCAAGGAGATCACACATTCAACTTGTTAATGCAAAGTAATCCCATTGTAGTTTTTGATCCAACAGTCTCCTTGCACTTCCTTGTTTTCCTTGCTTGCTTTCTCCAAATCCAAGTGAATACTAGAATGCTCCAAAAATTCTCTAAGTGTGTAAGAGTATGAGCTAATGAGAGAATGAAAGGAGAGATCCAAAACTAAACCGACGAAAGTTGTGATGACCAAAAGTTGTGCAAAAGCTGTGAATTAATTCTCTGATGCCTTTTTATTATTGATGTCTCCTCTTTTTCATTTTCCTTCATTTTTCCTCTAATTTCCATTGCATGCAAATTTGTGTCTCTTCACCTTTTCTCCTATTTTCCTTTATTTTTGTAATTACATGCCAATTATTGTCTCTATGCCTTTGCCAATTTTCATAGCCATTATTAATCCACAAGTGACGTCCACTATAATGTTTTCCCACCATTTAGCTTGGAATACATGTCCTATGACCTTGGTTTTATTTTATCTACATGGAAAATCAACCAGGGGTTGTTACAATCACGTATAGTCATGCAATTGTAGAATAATGTTGCTAGATGTATATGAGTGAGTTTCACATGATGTATGTATGTTTTGTCACATGGCCTCTACAAAATAAATCCACATTATTTTTTCAAGGAAAAAATATAATATTTTTATTTCTTACATTTTGAACCTACTTAGGAATATGTATCCATATAAGATTTTACAAAAAAAATGTTAAAATAAAGTAGATTTGTGATCATATAAAATCGAAATATTAAACTTCAAATTGGTATACTGGCATATTGCTAACCACAAAAATACTAGACTAGAAATAAGCCGCATAAGGCTCTAAAATAATAACAACAAATTGCTACTTCTAAACGGAAATCTTTCATAAGAATGCACAAGGGAGGCATTTAGTAACCACCCTTTGTAAATCCTCGGGGATATGAGGAGAACAACTTATACTAAGACACCAGGTTTGGACCACTAGTATGCCTTGTAGTGTAGTTCCTTGAAGACATTCTTACAATAGATGAAACTAAACCTCTATTTTTAGAGGATAACTTGATCCATGAGACATGCATGGCATAGCTTTTGGAAATTGAAGGTGTTATTCATCCATTCAGTTATAAGTTAAAATCACTAAATAGGAGGGATAATTTGATACCTTCTCCAAAGTAATTTTAAGAAAGCTCCAATGGTATACAATTTTGACAAGGTATATGTGCCATGCCCCAGACCTTGGTGGAAAGAATAAAATGAGGGAAATTTAAGAAAAGTATGGTTCCTAATCCACACAAGTTAGGATTTCCTTGGATGCCCCCATCTAGAAATACCATGCCATATCCCTTACAACCTCCTAGAAGCCTAATTTTTTGGGAAACTTAATGCTCACCTGGATGATAGATCCCTCAAATTAATATTAAACCCTATCGAAAACTCGATGAATAGAAATACCTTATCTTGAAACAATGTTTCATTTCATTAATCATGGTAACCATAAATCCCAACTAATAATCAATGGAAAGGCCCTATGGTTCTTGACCTATGGGTCCTCTTACCATACTTTACATTCTTTAAATGAAGACATGCCACCTCAAACACCTTCACTTCCAATTAAAGATTTTGTTGTGAACCAAACTTGTAACAAAAAATAACAAGTAACTAGTAGATGTGTGATACAACCTTCCTTCTAGACTCTAATACATTAGACTCTCCTCATTCTTAATTATGAACCTTGAGAGATAATTAATACCTCCTTCACTCCCTTAGGGACTATAATCAGTTTAGTACCACCACACCCAAAATCATCAATGGTTAACCTTTGAACACCCCCACACACAACAAAACTTTAGTAACATTTGAAAATGTCCAAGGCCAATGGAAAATGTAACTTATTGTGAGATACATGTGGGGTAGTAAATCCACTCATTCTAAATCTTTGACCTATGTCGAAGATCAAGTTTAGCTCTAAATATGATACTTATGAGGTGAATCTACCATATTACTTCCTATACAAAATAGAATCAATTGAAATAAACTTAGAGATATAATACTCTTTACATTTTATTTCCTATAATTTTTTCCAAAGAAACTAGCCAACACATTCTTTTTATAAAGGATTAAAATTTTACCCTTAAATACAATGTAAAATTTTATAGAATTTATTAATGTTTTAATAATACCATTTTACCCATGTAAATATAAATATATAACTATTGGAAACATGGTGTCAGTCAGGTTGGATTTGATGTTAACGGGTTGATGCACTTGTTCACGTTTATCAAATGGTTGCGAGGTGTACTGATGATTTACAAGTGCATTAAAAGTTGGGTGCAGATGATTTGAAATAATGGTGGTAAATATGTGTGAGATTTTTTGAGATTTCCCTAAAAATGAACCATTTTTGTCTGCAAATTTTGAGTGTTAGATTTGCAGTGGAAAATTCCTTTTTTGAGCTTGGATTAAGTATGAATTACCCAAGTTTGTGCCTGTAGGTGAAGAAAAATAAAAAAAGGTCCAAAACACCAAATTTCTCAAGGTAAATCTTGCGTTTGAGGGAGTTCAATTTCTATTTGATTTGCAAAAAAATACCATCAAACAATTTATGGTCATTTCCATTGGTAATTGAAGGATAGAGAGATTAAAAATTGGCAAGACAACTCAACATGTGTGTGCATTAGTTCGATCTAGAACACTCACTAATCAAATATATTTGTATTTGTTTGTTTCATTCTTGTTCTGGCATAGGTTGCAATGGGAGAAATCAACAACACAACGTAGAAGTCCACAATGATCAAATTAATATGGCCTACGCAACATGAATATGTGCTATGGTCGAATGTTAGTGGATCGAACCATGGTAATTTGGTGTGATGCATATATAGTTGGTGGCCCATGGATATGTAGTTGGTAGCATTATCAGCTGCATTGATTAGTATGATTTGGTCCAAGTGATCAATGTTAGTAGAGCCACTTCATCATTGTTAGTGGAGCCACTTTAATGATATTGATTTGGTCTTTATGGTCATGGTAATATTCTACACATAGTGGATAGATGAATAATATATATGCCAATATTTTCTTCATTACATTGGTTCAATTAAGTGATTTTTGGTGATTGACATGTGTTGTTTGTATGGATTAAAGGAAATTGTGCAGATTTGAAGCAAAAATCAGCACAAATTTCATTTGTTCAGAGCCCTATGAGCATGGAATTGTTGGGATCAAAGGCCAGTTAGATAGAACATGCGAGTATGACTGAGTATAGTGTGTTGGATTTGTTTCATAGTGTGATTGGGATGAAGATTAATGGAATATTGTCTAGTGTATTGAAAAAAGTGCACAAAAGTTGTTGGTACAGTTTGTAGGAGCTAGAGTATGGAAAAAGATGTGTTTTTGAGATCAGTAGTGCGATTGGAATTTTTGGTTTGATGCAAATGATTAGTATAGTTGTTGTGTGCTTTGATAAAAATCGATGAGGCATACTAGTGTGCATTGTCTTGTACCAGTGATTCGAATGTTGTATGTTGTTGTGCTTAAGAGAGATTTACATGTTATGTAGCATAGATCATGAATGAGGAGTGTTGGTCCACATAGTATGTAGAGACCAGAACATGGAAACCTATAGAGTATGCTTGCTACAGAGTTTATTCACTATTGTATATTATATGACTAACAATTGTTTTGCAAGGGTGTTAAATTGTACACAGCGGAAGGCCTTCATACATGTCATGTATTTACATTGAATCCATGTGTCTAGTGAGTTGATATGACAAAGTTAGTTGTGTACTGTCAAATGAGGATTCGTCATGACTGTGTATTGAGGGCAAAGTGGGTTTATCGAATATATTTTTGGTATATTACGTTAGTATTGTTATTTAAATTATGTAATGTTGTTGGGGTTTGAATTGTATCTTTATATGGATGCTAGAGTATGTTAGTGATGGTTGTGGTTGTGAGTCATGATTTAGTGAGATTACCTAGGAGTTTGAGTGAAGAGGTTGGCGCTACTATAGTGTGTAGCAGAATTGTATGAGTCAAAGTTTGTCATTGGAGCATGATGTATATTGTTGTTTTTCAAACGAGGGTAGATATCTTATGTTGATTTGCTACCATGAAATTCATTATATGCCATTGACTTGCATGAGGAGAGTTTATGTTGTATAAGTGAGATGCCTTCTATTGATTGCTAAGGTATTGAGTCAAAGTGAGAGGGTGCTAGAGTGTTGATGCGAGGATGTATTGTATATTTTTATTGATGTATGTGTTTATTATGAGAGAACATAATGAGTATTTGAGTTAGAGTCTCTGGCAGATCATTGAGAGGTTTTGGTATGTCGATGCAGTATGAGCAAATCTGCATAACTGATATGTTTTGTATGTAGATATTGTTTTTTCTACATAGAGGATTTTGAGACATATATTTGTATTTAGGTTATGTTGCTAAGCTTGGTTCGATTTGGTATCAGTGAGCAAAGGTTTTGTATTCCATTGAGAATTTTTATTGGGTTATAAATTATAAGTGGGTCTAGTTTTAAAATTGGATGAAATGTGGCCTATAGGATTTGAATTTATTGTAGGTGGATCCTATATGAGAAATGAAATGAGTTCCAAAAGAGTCTGAGGGTTGGAGGCTTCAATAAGGGAGTGGTAGCTTCCTTCTGGCAGTGACCAGAGAATTTGATTAGGGAGTAGTGGATTCCTTCTAGTGGTAGTTGGAGAAACAATTAGAGGTGGTAGCCTCCAACAGGTAGGAGCTTTCACACTAGTTGAAGCTTGCGCCAATGTAAGATGAAACATAATATTTTCTTAACAATAATAAGAAGAAGACAAAGACAACAACAACAATGGTTTTTTCGAGTTGGGTTTTCCACCTAATATCTGGCGTCCATGTGTGCTTGATGATGTTCTTATGTTCATGGATAATGATTGATAATGTTGATATATATAGTTGGTCATGATATTAATGTGTATACTGTTAAAGTCACTGGTTCAGTTAATCAATTGTAAGGAAGAGTAAAAATAGGGATAAAATGGATTCATCACAAAATATTGATTCACACACCCCCCGGGCCATTATTTATAACAATTGGTGTTAGAGCAGGTCCTTCAGGAATCAATTTAACAACTAGATAGAGGCCGAAGGGATAATGTCAAAGAAACACAAGAAGAATATAGTTCAAAAGAAGAACTCAATTCAGGAGAACTATGATTGTGCAAGTGATGTATCAAACATAGTGACAATATCGACAATTGTAGATCAAAGTCAATCACCAAGTAGGATTCTATGTGAAAACATATGTAATATTGCTTCTTTCTGTTATGAGGATCAAGAGCACAGGAATGATGAAACATTTAGTATATTTGAAGAAGGAAATAGCAGTCAATCTGAAGATGAGTGTATCCATGAATTAGTTTCTTTCATATATGATGGAGTTATAGATTCAAAAGGAAAAAGTTAGATAATTGTTACAGATCCATTTGGGCACATCAATCCCATCATCCAGATCAGTGTTTTTAGGGATCATCAAACCCTAATTTCAGTTGCTACATGCCCTAAACAAGTCACCCTTTTGAATGCCTTCTTCCTGGATAGTTTCATGACTTGAAGACATCTAGAAGTGGCCTCTAGAGGGACCAGCGTAGGTAGGCCCATGTAAGGGTGCACTTCAGAGTAGTTAAGTCCATGCCAGGGTGCTCAACAGATCACTTAGGCTTCCTTTCACCTGCGCTGGGCGAGTTTGAGCGAAATTCACATAGCGTTTGGGGAATATTCTTATCTTTTGGAGTCATCTAGAAGGTTCCCTCACTTATCAACTCCTATGAGCTCAAAAATGGATGAGGAATGAGTTAAGATGCATCCTATCCTCTCATCCCTTCGTCCATGGAACTAATTCTAAGTATGGAAGGCCATTCAATGCCACCATTTATGACAAAACCTCTGTCATATCCCTATAAATGTTGGGTTGTGTTATATTCTTTCCACATAGTTAACAGGGGGTTTGAGGGGTACCTGTAACCCCACTTTATGGGGTCCGAGGTAGCGCCCCAGAAAATTTTGGTTTTGGACCCTATGTTAGGTTGGGCAGACCCACCTATGGTTTTGTGCATGATTTTCGCACATGTTTTTTGGACGCGATGGTTTTCGGTCCATGGTTTTTGGACGCGATGGTTTTCGGTCCATGGTATTGGATGCTTCGGCATGTATAAATATGTATTGTAACATTGAAAGGAATATAATGAAAAATCAAGCTGGTAGTTCCAATTTTGGGATCCAGGGGAAATCTCTGTGTATATGTGTTTATGTGTTATGCTCTTGCATTGTTTAATTTTTTGTGTTTTAGAATT